>CM071567.1:272103283-272225510 GCA_036426205.1 Ascaphus truei | reverse complement strand
ACAAAATGATGTGCAAAGACTTGGTTAGAGAAACAATAGGTTTTATTGGTGTTACTCATGCACGGCATGCAAATACAAAGAAAGGATAAGTTTAAATTTATTTCAAAAAACAAAGGGGAGACCTACTGTTGAAAGCTATAATAAATTGCAAATCAGATTATGTAATATACCTATTGCAATGCCTGTGGGGTTAAGTATATCGGTCGTACGTCAAGACCAATACGTACACGCATATTAGAACATGTGGGCAATATAAGAAAAAGGTCTCATCAGCCATAACCTATCTAACACTTTTTGCACTTTCACAATTCGATCCGAAATACTTAAAGTATATGGGGATCGAACAAGTCAATAAACTGGCGGGGGGGAATAGACTTAATAGTCTGGCCAGAAGAGAACATACTGGATCTACAAAATGCAACCATGTCCCCCCTAGGTCTCACATGTAGATATAGATATTGGTGCTTTCTAGTTTAAATATATGTATACTATATACTATTACTATATTTAAAGAAATTTTATAATGTATTTTATAACATCTATTACCAATATTATTAATATTATTAATATTTAAATTGTCCTTTAAAACATTTATAAATTTATATTTATGCAATTTATGGTATATTTTATTTATTAAAAACGTGTCCTCCCCCCTCATGATATATTGATTGCAATGTATAAGACTTTATGTCTTTCTATTAATAATGTACCATGATTATAATTATGTCTATTCTTTTTCCTTCCTCCATATACCTCTTCACTTCTATACACAGTTAGTGTAATTTTTAGGATACAGTATATAGAAACATTAACGTGTATACTTTATTTAGAAATATTTTTATTACACCAATATGTTCAACATTAAAAATATGTATATTTTATTTCTTTTAGTTTAATAAGATTGTCTAGCTATGTATTATGTATTTATTCACTGTAGGGGCTTTGGAACCTCGCGCTATGTGTGAGCGCTGAGGGGGTTAACTTTACCACATTATTCTACCATAATTGATGGGCCTTATATTTCACTAGAGCACACCCATACAATGTACTCCTGACGAAGCTGTCGAAAACGCGAAACGTAGAGTTAGAGGATTCTGCGCCTGGAAGGATGGCAAAGACTGGCAATCACTGCTGATATCACTCCATTTTGGCTTCCCGCCCTCACCTATGACGCGAAACGGAAGTGACGTGACGCGAAACCGGAAGTGACGCGACGGCACAGACTGGCATTGAACTACACTGTGAGGGGAAAGTGAGACACCGAACAGCCGCCTGCTTCTATCGGCGGTTCTCTCCACCACCCAACTTTATTATGGAAAATGTGAGTTTCCGACTACCTGTGCATAATACATTTGTATAGTTTTATACTATTTGCACTATTGTGGTTTTCTTTATTTTCATATCATCCACTTCACTGAGAGGATACAGGCTCCAGTAAACATAAGGGCTCCAGTCGAGAGAGAAGGATCTCTGACATGCAGGGATTTATACGTTCTTGTGAGTTCATTTCTTATGTTTTACATACATTTAAAGCAGTGAATTACCATCTGCACTATATATTCTATATCTTTTCACATATCACGAGATCCAGCGCTCCTCTCAACCCCAAGAAAAGAAATACTTCACATCCTGGGATTAGGAACGATCCCAAAAGAGGAAGTTCAGCTGCTGTTGTACACTGGTTTTAATTTATTTTATTTACACTATATGGTGATAGGTTATTTGTGTACTTAAGGTGTGTCACTTATCACACTATTACTAATTGTTTAGGAAGCGCCCAGTCATCCACTTCCCCCACTCCCCCACTCACTGTTACCGTACAGTACTATACCATACTACCTTCCTGATGCTTGCCCATTACGTGCGATCAGAATGCAACACAGTCGCAATATGGTCAATATATTATTGCATCGTTCCACGGTGAGTACATGTTCCCAAAAACTCAGTATGCCTGCGCCAACTCATCTTTTTGGAGGGTTTCACGACTTTTGGATATGGTCTTCAGCTGATGCCAGACCCTTCGATAGGATTGAAGTCTGGCGACTGTCCTTGGAGGGGAAAAAAGGACAATTAGTCTAGAGATACAGTACACAGTAAAAACAGTGGAAAAAATGAGACTGGTTACCGCACTTACTCCGCTGGCGTCATCACCCAGTTGATACCGCGCTCAAGGATATGCGCTGTAGACGCAGCGTGCTTCGGATCGTTGTCCTGGTAGAAACGGTGACCATCCAGGAATTCACGTGTGATGTATTCCACAATCTCAGGCACAATTTTCTCTTGGAAGAAAGCTTTATTCATGATTCCTATAACAAGAAAAGAAAAGTGCTCCAAAAAACTGCACACTAGTACAGTGCGTAAGGCAAAAGTGTGTGATATACATTTACTGTACCTCAAAGATGACGATGCATCCGGTCCACGCCTAGAGATGTCACCCACACACATGCATCTTCACCTGGGTGTTTTGGACCGCGGCTACATAGATACAGTATGCGACATTTTGTGGAAGCAAAGGTGGACAACATCTTCAGCGATAACAGTAGACTGTCAGTGAAGATGCAATCCTGGAAAGTTTTCCACGTGCGATCCATGCCTGGGACTGGACCACTCTCTGATTTTGTTAACGTCCCTATCATGGGTCCGCTCTGTTATGCACAGGAATAAATAATTTTAGAAGTACAGTACAGTTTCTTAACAACATTTTTACCTCCTGTACTGTCAGTATACCTCACACGTCCATATTTCCATCCAATTCTGCATCTCATCTTCTTTATGCTGGTCTCGGATACAGTGGATGTGATTTTGCTGCAGAGTGTATTTGACCTAATACACTCTTCTCATCATTCTCCTCACTTATTTTGTCGACCAGAATAGTTGTCTCCCTACAATGTACAGAAAAACAACAATCCGGTAAGTTACAGTGCAGTAGGACACAAGCACAGCACATCATTTGGTTTAAAAATAGTATACAATGAGATATTGTTCTATTAATATCACGAAATATAAACAAAATATATACTGTTGTTATTAAATATACCGAAATAACTATAAAATTAGATAGATCTACACTGGCGACACACTTTATTCGAGCTTGGCTAGTCCACGAATTCGGGTATACCGGTGTGTATTGAGGTTTGTGACTGTTTTCTGCCCGAGTGCATTGAGTTATTTTCCAAGCAGGGATTGAAGCATTTTATTCCCGCTGGCTGCAATACTGACAGTATATATATATAAAACTGCATTACAATTCATGAATTTATGCCATCTGGTAGACAAGCGAAGCATGCAGCCTATTAATCCTATCATTATCATTAACAGATCAGCCGCCCATCAGCCAGGCCTGAACCCAGGCTGGGAAGGCAAATGCAACGGGCTGTCAGAGGTTAGAGTGGCCGCATTCCAGGTATCTGCAGGTATTCTAGATCTGGCCTCTTCGCACTCACTTGTAGCCTTTGGCTCTCGCCTTGTTTCTCTTCTGGCCAGACTATTAAGTCTATTGCCCCCCCGCCAATGACAAAATGATAGTGCAAAGACTTGGTTAGAGAAACCAATAGGTTTTTATGGCTGTTACTCATGCACGGCATGCAAATACAAAGGAAAGGATAAGTTTAAATTTATTTCAAAAACAACAGGGGAGACCTTTACTGTTGAAAGCTATATAAATTGCAAATCAGATTATGTAATATACCTATTGCAATGCCTGTGCGGGTTACAGTATATCGGTCGTACGTCAAGACCAATACGTACACGCATATTAGAACATGTGGGCAATATAAGAAAAGGTCTCATCAGCCATAACCTATCTAAACACTTTTTGACTTTCACAATCCGATCCGAAATACTTAAAGTATATTATCGACAAGTCAATAAACATGGCGGGGGCAATAGACCTAATAGTCTGGCAGAAGAAAACATACTGGATTCACAAAATGCAACCATGTCCCCCCTAGGTCTCATGTAGATATAGATATGGGTGCTTTTCTAGTTTAAATATTATGTTACTATACTATCTATTCTATATTTTAAAGAAATTTTATAATGTATTTTATAACATCTATTACCAATATTATTAATATTATTAATATTTTAAATTGTCCTTTAAACACTTTATAAATTATATTTATGCAATTTATGGGTATATTTATTTTATAAAACGTGTCCTCTCCCCCTCATGATATATTTGATTGCAATGTATAAGAACATTTTGTCTTTCTATTTAATAATGTACCATGATAATAATTATGTCTACTTCTTTTTCCTCCTCCATATACCTCTTCACTTCTACACAGTTAGTGTATTTTTAGGATACAGTATATAGAAACATTTAACGTGTATACTTTATTTAGAAATATTTTTATTTACACCAATATGTTCAACATTAAAAATATTGTATATTTTATCTTCTTTTAGTTTAATAAAGATTGTCTAGCTAGTATTATGTATTTATTCACTGTAGGGGCTTTGGACCTCGCCTTAATGTGTGAGCCTGAGGGGGTTAACTTTCACCATATTATTCTCTACCAATTGATGGGCCTATATATTACACTAAGCACACCCATACAATTGTACTCCTGACGAAGCTGTTGCGAAACGCGTAGAGTTAGAGATTCTGCGCCTGGAAGGACTGGCAAGACTGGCAATCCACTGCTGAATCACTCCCATTTTGGCTTCCCGCCCTCACCTATGACGCGAACCGAAGTGACGTGACGCGAAACGCGGAAGTGACGCGACGGCACAGACTGCATTGAACTACACTGTAGGGGAAAGTGAAGCACCGAACAGCAGCCTGCTCTATCGGCGGTTCTCTCCACCACCCAACTTTATTATGGAAAATGTAGTTTCCTGACTACCTGTGCATAATACATTTGTATAGTTTTATACTATTTGCACTATTGTGGTTTTCTCTTATTTTCATATCATCCACTTCACTGAGAGGATCAGGCTCCAGTAACATAAGGGCTCCAGTCAGAGAGAGAAGATCTCTGACATGCAGTGATTTTATCCGTTCTTTGTGAGTTCATTTCTTATGTTTTACATCATTTAAAGCAGTGAATTACCATCTGCACTATATATACTCATATTTTTCACATATCACGAGATCCAGCGCTCCTCCTCAACCCCAAGAAAAGAAATACTTCACATCCTGGGATTAGGAACGATCCCAAAAGAGGAAGTTCAGCTGCTGTTGTACACTGGTTTTAATTTATTTTATTTAACACTATATGGTGATAGGTTTATTGTGTGTACTTAAGGTGTGTCACTTATCACACTAATTACTATATTGTTTAGGAAGCGCCCAGTCCATCCACTTCCCCCACTCCCCCACTCACTGTTACCAGTACAGTACTATACCATACTACCTTCCTGATGCTTGCCCATTACGTGCGATCAGAATTGGCAACACAGTCGCAATATGGTCAATATATTTATTGCATCGTTCCACGGTGAGTACATTGTTCCAAAAACTCAGTATGCCTTGCGCCAACTCATCCTTTTTGGAGGGTTTCACGACTTTTCGGATATGGTCCTTCAGCTGATGCCAGACCATTTCGATAGGATTGAAGTCTGGCGATCTGTCATTGGAGGGGGAAAAAAGGACAATTAGTCTAAGAGATACAGTACACAGTAAAAACAGTGGGAAAAAATGAGACTTGGTTACCGCACTTACTCCGCTGGCGTCATCACCCAGTTGATACCGCGCTCAAGGATATGCGCTGTAGACGCAGCGTGCTTCGGATCGTTGTCCTGGTAGAAACGGTGACCATCCAGGAATTCACGTGTGATGTATTCCACAATCTCAGGCACAATTTTCTCTTGGAAGAAAGCTTTATTCATGATTCCTATAACAAGAAAAGAAAAGTGCTCAAAAAACTGCACACTAGTACAGTGCGTAAGGCAAAAGTGTGTGATATACATTTTACTGTACCTTCAAAGATGACGATGCATCCCGGTCCACGCCTAGAGATGTCACCCCACACATGCATCTTCACTGGGTGTTTTGGACGCGGCTACATAGATACAGTATGCGACCATTTTTGTGGAATGCAAAGGTGGCAAATCTCTCCAGCGATACAGTAGACTCGTCAGTGAAGATGCAATCCTGGAAAGTTTCTCCACTGTCGATCCATGCCTGGGACTGGACCACTCTCTTGATTTTGTTAACGTCCCTTATCATGGGGTACGCTCTGTTATGACAAGGAATAAATAATTTTAGAAGTACAGTACAGTTTCTTAAACAACATTTTTACCTCCTGTACTGTCCAGTACTAACCTCACACGTCCATATTTCCATCCAATTCTGCATCTCATCTTCTTTATGCTGGTCTCGGATACAGTGAGATTGTGATTTTGCTGCAGAGTGTATTTGACCCTTAATACACTCTTCTCATCATTCTCCTCACTTATTTTGTCGACCAGAATAGTTGTCTCCCTACAATGTACAGAAAAACAACAATCCGGTAAGTTACAGTGCAGTAGGACACAAGCACAGCACATCATTTGGTTTAAAAATAGTATACAATGAGATATTGTTCTATTAATATGCAGAAATATAAACAAAATATATACTGTTGTTATATAAATATACCGAAATAACTATAAAATTAGATAGATCTACACTGGCGACACACTTTATTCGAGCTTGGCTAGTCCCACGAATTCGGGTATACCCGGGTGTATTGAGGTTTGTGACTGTTTTCTGCCCGAGTGCATTGAGTTATTTTCCAAGCAGGGATTGAAGCATTTTATTCCCGCTGGCTGCAATACTGCACAGTATATATATATAAACTGCATTACAATTCATGAATTTATGCCATCTGGTAGACACGCGAAGCATTGCAGCCTATTAAATCCTAATCATTATCATTTAACAGATCAGCCGCCCATCAGCCAGGCATGAACCCAGGCTGGGAAGGCAAATGCAACGGGGCTTGTCAGAGGTTAGGAGTGGCGCATTCCAGGTATCTGCCAGGTACATACCGGGTATTTGCTCGAATAAAGTGTGTCGGTGCAGTACACAATATATTGTTCTATTCATATGCAGCAATATAAACAATGATAGATATACTGTATTATATAGTTATATAAATATACTTACGCGTTAGTTACCATTGGTGTCCTCGTGCGTTGTTTAGTTTTTCCGTGTGCATGATAGCACACAGTGGTTGATGGCACAACGAGGCCAAAAGCAGCTAATCAGTGT
This sequence comes from Ascaphus truei, assembly GCA_036426205.1. Taxonomy (NCBI): domain Eukaryota; kingdom Metazoa; phylum Chordata; class Amphibia; order Anura; family Ascaphidae; genus Ascaphus; species Ascaphus truei. The sequence continues at coordinate 272,218,309 of CM071567.1, read as the reverse complement.
TGGATATCTGCAATTCGGTGTCCGCTCGTGTACATCTCCTTAATTCTCATGCTGAGATCCTTTGAAATCTTTTTAACTGGCATTGCTGCGAGTAGAAAGAAATACAAACACAAGAATGTATATTCGATGTTTAGTCGTTGTGTATTCAATGTGCAGTGAAACCACAAAATGGATGGTGTATTTATATGTTAATGAGTACGCCCACTTTCAACACCTGTACCTCGTCGCCATGCATAAAAGGTTACACACTTTGCATAGCCCACCACTTGATGATCTTTATCTGAACTTGCTCTTGTCCAGATACTGCATTGTGCCATCTGCTTCCATGGATCAACCCTGATTCTACGGACGCAAGAAGCCACTCGCCTCTGCCGTGCCTGTCACGCAGAAAAAGCAAAAGGCAGGAGCCGTTCCCAAGCCAAGGCCAAAGCGACAGGCTAAGGCTCATAAAGAAAACCTTCTGCTGACCCCAAAGTCTAAGGGTTTTAATAGACGTAAGTCTTATTATGTCAAGAAGAAATACGGTGATGTACACACAACACAAAACAAATGGCAGCCAACCCATCGAACCCGCAGACCACTTCCTCCAATACACTTCGACGACTTTGCCGCCGCTCTCCCGGAAATCTACAGCCAATCATCTCCACTACTCGTCCACGACGCTACCGCCGCTCTCCCGGAAACCCACAGGCCATCTTTGCCACTGCTCTTGGACGACGTTGCTGCTGGTGCCCCTGAAATCCACGCGTCACTTTCTCCATTACGCTTAGACGACTCTGCTGCTTCTCGCCCGGAAATCCACATGTCACTTTCTCCATCCCTCTTCAACGACGCTGCCGCTTCTCCTCTCCCGGAAATCCTCAGGTCACCTCCTCCACCCTTCTTCAGCGACGCTGTCGCTTCTCTCCATGGAACCCCCATCTCATCCTCCATAGCACCCATCCACCCAGATGTACACAGCACGCCATGCACAAGAACCAGCTCATTAGACCGCATGCTGAATGGGTTAAGTGTGGATATCCCCGGGAACTCTATTGTGCTGGCAAAGATAGATCTGCTTCTGGAGACCATGCTAACAATGGATCAATGGATGCAGAAGATAGAGACTGAGATAGCGGGGATAGATCATTTGCTTGGTGTTCATGCCCCTGTATCCCCGACGCCGGAGCAGGAGGGTGGCATGGATGTGATGAATGGGACCTTCGACCACCTTCCATCAGCAAGCGCACCCCCTCCACCAGAAGATTTTGTGTACATGTATGCCGTTGAGGAGGAGGATAACATGACAACCCCGTCAAGACCACGCCTGGAAACAAACCAGCGACCAAGACAGGAGGAAAGCTTCCTCCCAGACAACCTACCCTCACCCGCTGCCACAAGCACACCCGCTCACTGAAGCACACCCGCTCCCAGAACCCAACCTACATACGCTTGCATCGAGATGGTGCCCAACATCATCCTGCGCAAGCTGCCCTAGCCACTTAGGGAGAAGTATAGGGTGATGAGTTACCCCACAAGTATGCCATGTTAAATTTCAAGCACCACGTGTCCTACTTGGTGTACTGCGAGTAGGCCTACAAAGTGAACTATGAAGGAAATCGCAAAAAAAGGCGCTTCCTGAAAATTTAAGAAAGACTATTGTGGAGGAATTGCGGCACTATTTCTCAATTACAGATCCTTTAATGAAAATCGTTTGAGACGCCATTAATGGCATTTTGCACCATATAAGGCATCAGCCCTGGAAGGACAATCTGGTGGGGTACGCATTTGCGTGAGTGTTCAACTGTTGTTTATTTTTTGTAAATGTTTTTGTAAATGTTTTGACTTGCTGTACTTTAATAAAGGAGTTGTTGCGTTTTTTTAAATTTTCTGAATAAAGGATTTTTTTTAATAACACCATACTGTTGTGCTGTACTGTAAATGTTTTGACTTGCTGTACTTAAATAAAGGAGTTGTTGCGTGTTTTAACTTGTATTAATAAATAAATGCTTTTACGTATTGTACACACAGGACCTGCACAATTCCAGTCGCCGAGGGCCACAAACAGGCCCAGTTTTCAAGGTTATTGTTGTGCAGGGCTGACTGACTGTTCTGTACTCCATCCTACTGTAAATATTTTGACTTGCTGTACTTTAATAAAGGAGATGTTGTGTTTTTTACATTTTCTGAATAATTCATTTTTTTAATAACACCATACTGTTGTGCTGTACTGTACATGTTTTGACTTGCTGTACTTAAATAAAGGAGATGTTGCGTGTTTTAACTTGAATTAATAAAGAAATGTTTTTACTTACTGTACACACAGGACCTGCACAATTCCAGTCCCCGAGGGCCACAAACAGGCCCAGTTTTCAAGGTTATTGTTGTGCAGGGCTGACTGACTGTTCTGTACTCCATCCTACTGTAAATATTTTGACTTGCTGTACTTTAATAAAGGAGATGTTGCGTTTTTTAAATTTTCTGAATAAAGAATTTTTTTTTAATAACACCATGTGACTGTAAACCATACTGACTGACTGTAAATGTTTTGACTTTCTGTACATAAATGTTTTCACTAGCAGTAACCCATACACCTGTTGATGTTTTGAATGGCTGTGCACTTAAAATGTTTTTACATTGTACAGTATTTGTAAATAAATGTTTTTGTACTTAACAATAAAAGAAAATGTTGATTTGTTTTAAATTGTTCCATTGTCTCCTTTTATACTGTAACAAAATACAGTGTTTCTAGAATGTACAGTACTGACCAGGCATACTGTACTGTATACTGTAGGCATGCTCAGTACTGTACATCACAAGAGTATTAAAACAATACATGCTGTATGGGAATAGCATACACATATGTACTGGAATACATGTAGAATAAATGCATACTTTTTATTTTCTCGGGTTTATTATACAGTATATACATAAAAAAAAGTATTGTATACGGTCTGAAAACATCAGCATACTGTTTCAGGTATTCTATTCTAATCAATAACAACGGCCACTATACTGTAGACTCCGGTACGTGGTTTTTTAAATCCGATTCATCAATGTGCCGGTATTGTTACACAAAGCGATATTAGCCATCGAAATCCCTCCATTTGCCGTTTTCCGCATGAGATGACAAAGTTTTATTTTCTGAGGAAAAACAAAAATAAAAGTTTTACTGTAATGGTCAGTCCCCTAAAGAAGTTCCCAGTCAGTCCCACCAATAATTTTTTCAGGGGGCGTCTCCTGTTCACATGCGCATGCACCTACCGTCGGTGTGATGATACGCATACGCGTTTCAAGAAGGTTCCAATGCGCATGCGCCTAGCGTTCCACCAATTGTTCAGTATCTACTGTAGAAGCCGCTCAGCCAATGATATTGCTTACAGGAGAATCGCTTGACTTATGAATCTCACTGATATTGATATTTTCAAAATAAAAAAAACAGAATAAAATACGGCAACATTACTCACCATAGAATTTCCCATTCAGCTGGAGCCGGGCCACTGCCAGCCCAGTATTCTTGATCATACACGTCGTTGACAGGTGACAGCGGGACTACTACACCTGTAGTCAACTGATGAGGCTGGAAATCGCTTAGGTACATGCAAGCTTGCTCGAAACTGTACGCAAAATCCGGCTCAGGCTGCAGGTATCCGTGCAGGGACAGACAGCAAGGTTGTCACTGACGGTTGGGCCGTTATTGGAAGCCGGTGCTGGTGCTGGCGCAATGCTTGCCAGCGACTGACGTTTCTTACTTGGTTTTAACACAACCTTTCGCCTTTTGCCGTCTGCATGATCATAGATACGGGAAAAAAACGGCGATACACACCAATACCCTCCAGTAAAATCGGGATCAATACGAAAAAAACATGGATCGCTACATAACTTTTTCCTTATTGCACGCTTCCACACATGCGAATCTGGCGAAAATTTGTAACAGTCATGGTTTTCGATAAAATACTGGTAACTTTGAACAACTGTTGCTATCTTATCATCTGTTGCATTAATCGCGGCCCATATTAAATAAGCGGACGTTCTGTCGGGTTTTTGGAACACGGGCTGCACTTGTACACTCATGGCGGCGGGACTCTGGACAATAACTAGAACAGAAACTGGCGCTTGTCTTTCTTTAATATGAAAAGCCTAAATTGATACATTATTGTAACCTCTTCCTTCAGTCCCAAGGCCAATTTACAATAGACCACTGTGGTAATAAACGAAACACCTGCAAGTCGACACATTACTGAAGCGCATGTGCATTACAATTCATGAATATCTGCCATCTGGTGGACACGTGAAGAATTGCAACCAATTAAATCCGAACGATTATCAATAAACACATCAACCGCTCATGAACCGTGCATCAACCGCAGCTGTGAATACAACATGAATGCAGTATGAATGTGGTCAGAATGCGGCATGAACGCGGTGAAGTGTGTGGCATTCGAGAAAAAAAATTCCGGAAAAATGCGGTGATGTTGGAGAATAAAAGGGGTCGCGGCTGTAGCAGCATCCTTAAAAGAAGTTTCAATCACCCTCGGTGTGGTCATATTTTCCTTTTCCCTACCAGGGAGCTTTTAAGGGTTCAACAGTGTCCTGCTGTTGTGCCACAGTGCTTAGGGGGGATGGCAGGGGACCACCTTTGTCACACCGCTCTGGACAGCAACTTATATTACAGGGAGACATAGTTACACCACCATCAGCAGTCTTCCTATGGACAGGCTACAGTTCCCACCACAACTGACCACACCATCTAATAGTAGGAGGGGCCCCACCACCAGAGCTAGCAGTCATAGGGGTAGAGTTGAAGCAGGTGCTACAATCACTGATGAAGCAAATCACTGTACCAAGATAGGTGTTAGGACTCTCACTGACAATGCTAGCTATTGAGTCCCCAAAAATGATATAAAAAATAGGGTTTAAATGAGGTCACTGGCAAATTGGCATCTGACACAGATGATAATTGGAAATAAGCAGTGGTGAAGGTGGTAATATTCCAAGGGCAGGATAGCACTAGTGGCAGCTCAGTCAGTCGTATGTTAACACAGCCAGTCATTTCATTTGGAATTAATTTAGTCAAAAACAATAATTCTACATAATCTGTGATTTAATCTACTTCCTCCTCAGAAGCTAGTGACATTGAGATTGGCATGACATAATCTTGAGAAAAAGATAATCATTGTTAATTTTATTGAATATACTGTATGCCTTTCCATACTATTATAAAAAAAAAAGATTGGTTCTATGATCTGTTATGATGGACCCATCTTAATGAACACTTGTTCAAATAACATGGAGGACAGGCTGATGTCAGATAGCTGGAGGACAGGCTGATGTCAGAAATGTATAGCCACATTTATTTTTATTTTTCTATCCAGTTAATTGGAGGGTTACTTTGGAGAGAGATAAGCAGTGGCACTTATTTATGCCTATATCATCTTACCCACCCTTACTCACATATCCTCTATTTGCAGCCTCACATGCTCCATATCATAATGTGGCAAGATGTGCCAGAGAGAACTACGTCAGCTACTAATAACACTATCCCTATCACACACTTTCCCAATGCTTTGGTACGATGACTAAGTGCAGTAACTCTTTATGTACAGTAGATGCACAACTGCATCTGTTACTTTTTTCAGGAGAACCCCTATGCTTACAACAGATGTAGCAAGACTTACTGTCTTCTGTGTCATGGACGAAAAAGCTAATTTTTTCAGCGCTCAGGGTAGCGCCTGCAGGGATCGATCATGGCCTGGGAGGATTAACGTTGTGGGCATGTCCATGCTTCGGAATGGGACACCCACAGCATTAATCCTTCCAAGCCAGACAGCGGAGCAGCTGTGCAAAGGGACACAGCACACTCTTCTATGGTGAAAAAGCAGTCTCCACATCCAGTAGCAGTTTTAAATGTCCTGTCCAACCCCCTTGATGATGATATAGATGACCGAATATGGTCCTGTAGTATTTCCCCTCATGATGTAGATACCCATATTTAGTCATTTACATCATTAATGTGTTGGACATACACAGATACTGCTTCTTACCTTCTGAGCTGTTTGAGACATGGCACACTCATCGACATTGCTTCCGTATCATAGGACCGTGTGCCATGTATCTCTAAGCAGCTTCTCCCCACTCTTTTTGGCTTTGGCTGAAGGATAAACACTATGGGGCTCCAATTAAGGGGCAAGGACCCTGTAAGGGAGAAAATGAGTTAACTTGCTTCCTCTGCAAAAATCAGGAAATAACACACTGGTGTCAGGTATCCTGTCTGAGCAGATTTTGAATAAACTCCTGATTGAACAAGGTTTAAAAGGCAGGAAGTAACTGTTTGTCAGAGTCCTTGATAGAGTTCCGGTTCCTGCACTACAAGAGAGGAGGGCCACAGAGGATTGCCTGTGACCTTGCTGGGATTCACACTCAGCACCAACAGAGCTCCAGCACGCAGGGACCCAGGCTTCTTTTCACCAGAGGGATTTGCCTGGTAAAATCAGGGACCTTAAAGCCCCGCACCACAGTGAAGACTGTACTTAAATAGGGCAAGAGTGGACCTGAAAGCAGCAGGACTTCAACACCTCCATCTGACATTCACCTGGAGAAACCGTAGACGCAGGCCCAGCACACTCGCCCAGCTCACTCAGATAAGGACTTTCTAAATTGTTCCCAGATTTTGTTTTATATGATTTGGACTGTTAACTGGGTTAGCTAGCCATCCAGGAAGCTAGGGCTTGTATTGTTTAGTAAGTCTCCCAAGGCAGAGTAGGCTTTATTTTTATGCTTTATATTTTGCCTAAAAGGGACAGTGTGTCCAATGTTTTGTTGTGTATGTGGAGATACAGCCTAAAATCCATTGTGTGAACTCTTAACTGACCTTGCTGACAGGGCTGCTGTCACAGACCCCACAGCATTAGTCTTTTGGTTTTCGGTCCCACAATTACATAAGCAAACATGGCACTGGGAACAGTTAGTATTGCTACATCTGTACTCTCCAATGAGGATTCTGCTCTTTCAGCGGTCAGTGGTGTATTGGACCAGTAATCCCTTACCTCCTTTAATTGTAGTGTGTGACCACCCACTTTTCATTCTCTACCAACGCTTATACTCCAGAGACAAGTTTATTCCTGCATTGTGCTTACTGTCTGCTTCCCAATAGGTACAACATCTTTAATTCACTCTTTGAAGCATGGCTATACCAAAGTGGCAAGAAGTAAAACATTTGAGAAGTTTTTCTTTATTTCAAGGTAAAAAATGTAATGCCAACTTTTCTGGAAACTGTTTTTCAGGAGAAAAAATATTGAAATCTCCTTTTTTCAGAATTTTATGAAAATGGTCAATGTCATCGCTTTAGTCATATTTTCAATAATTTCATTAAAAAGAAGGTCCTGCACATTGCTCATGTTGTCATTGCATTTTGATCATGTGACTCTGCAAAAAACAATGGTTGAACTGCCATTTTGGGGGATTTCTTTCTCATGCAAAAGCTGCACATTTATCTGCATTTGCAAACTTGAGTAAACTTTCCACACATCTCTTCCAGAAAACATTCCTCATTAGTTTTATTGGATACTATATGTGGATAATTTCTCAGGTAGTCAAACATGGCATCCACCAACCTCAGCAATCCAACATTACAAGGCTCACACTCATGCTGCCTGTGAACACGGGTCCTATTTAGAAGAAAAATAAGTGGGGTTATTATCTGATGTTATCATTGTCACAGCTATCCAGAGATTTGGACTCTTCAGTAGCTCACATAGCTCTCTGATACCACTGTTTGGGCAATAAACATGCCCCCTGTACAAGCTTGGAATTCTCAGTGGTGTCATCATTTATTGCTTTGTGTTGCCCCTCAGAGCTACTCTAGCATGTACTTGGTTGAGCTCTACCAAAGGGTTTGACCCTGTTTTTATCTTTTGGCATGGCAGATTGTTAATCTCCTGCATGAAACAGAGGGCATGACACGTTGTATTGGAGTAGTAAAAGTGGACATAGATTTTTCTCAAATCTGTCAATACAGTAATTTCTGCATTTCCTCACAATGTTCTAAGAAACCATTAACTACCAAATTGAGTTCATGGGCAAAGTTGGGTACATGAATCAGGTTACCCTGATGTAGCCACTGGCCCCATCTCCAGGCTTCTCTAAAAAGCCATCACTCAATAACCCGGTGAGATTAAAAAATATATAACCTGCAAAATAAGTCTTCTGATAAAAACCTTGTATGTATAGGGTAGCATGTCTGCCATACTAATAGTGTTGCTGCTGCTGACTCCCCGACTCTCGACATCATTAATGCCACCTCCTCCTTTTGAAAGAAAAAAGACAACAACCCCAAGTTGGTGGTAATAGCAATGATATTGGTTAAACCTACCTTTTCAGTTTAATTTATTATGGTACTAGAAGGCTGAAGGGTCCCAAGTACAACTGCATCACATTCATTAATAATATTTTCCTGCAATGACCACAACCACAATGACTGCTAGTATTCAAAGTGACTTATATACCCCAGCAACTCTCCTTTATACCAAATGAATATTCCTGAGATACTGTACCTGGGAAACATGCTAAATGAGATTTGCAAAGTATTTGAAAATGATTAAAATTAGCATATTTTCTAGGTATGGAAGTACTGTGTAAAGGAGTGTTTGTAAAGGTATATGTCTCTTGGTAGTCAACAAAATAGGTATCTCAGACTGTTTATGTCTGTCTATTCTCCTTCCTTTCTCTCATCTCTCTTTTCTCTCCTCCTTTTTGGTCTATATACAGTAGAGGCAACGTTTATTCTAACATTTGCTGTAAACTAGCCGGGTTACATTCTGGGTATGTGCTGGGTATGTGCTGGGTATGTGCTGGGTATGTTCTGGGCTAGTTTGAGGCACGTTTAAGGCATTTCTGCATTGACTAACGACCCATAGGATAAACACAGCAGGGATCCCTGGCAGTTCAATTCAGTTTGAATGGGACTGCCAGGGACCCCCGCTGTTAATCTGATAGGCCATTAATCAATGCAGAAATGCTGGGGCTAGTTTAAGGAAAGTTTAAGGCATGTATTCAGAATGTACCTGGGTGTACCTGGGTCTTTTGGGGAATTGCCACTGGTTTTTGTTAGAATAATCGCTGCCTCTACTGTACATTAACTCTTAATAAGGTGTTAACTTTGAGTGTATTTTAACTCAGTAACTGGCCTCTTTGGATGTGTTCTGGTGTTAGGTGTCTAGTAAATATGGTCGAAATGTTTACAGTTTAAGACAATAATGCCTATGTTTAGTTTAAAATTAATAATATTTTAAAGTGCATTGAAAAAAAAGGAATAAAAATAGTATATGGCATTAAGCATTAAGTATTTTTTTTTGCTTTAAAATCAAGGAGCCTCTTTGTATACTTTTTATTCTACATCTATATCCATCAGAAAGCAATTTTTTAAAGCCACACTATGTCAGCTATACCCATATTTCTATATTGTTAAATAGAAATTAAACATAAGTGAAATTACAATTTGATGTAATCCAGATTGATAATGTTTGTATTGGGTGACTGAAGACTTTTGGCTCCCTGTAATATGAACTACGAGGGTGGGAAAGATACATGTTTTTCTCCAGTAAAACAGACAATAAGACAATTCAAATGTTCCAAATGCCTAAACTTGGTTGGCTCCCAGTTTCCAAAGTAATGGAACAATGTTTTAATGTTTAAAAATTACTGTAGCACTCATGAGGTAACATTGGTTAAAATAAACATACTTATATTACAGCATTTAATATAAATATATTTACATTGAAAAATATGGAATTAAGTAAAAAGTAATAATATTTGTTATTTTGTTTCTAACCATGTATAACTGCTTAAAATAAAATGATTCAACCTTAGGCAAAATCTGCAGATGGGCATGTCATTTCTTGGAAGTGGCTGTAATACATTTTGAATGGATCTGCCAAGAAATGCCTTATTTTTTGTAACGTATTACTTTTGTAATTTGTTCATCTATAAATAAGACAAGACAAATGTTCTCCCATTCTGTTTGCATGAGTATCTGACTTAAACTGATAAAAACCTGGTCAGACTGTCTTCTAGAAGTATATCAAGCTTAAAGAGGCATTGAAAAATATAATGGTAATAAAAAAAAATTTCACTGCACATTCTTAGTAGAGGATTGCAGTTGCAAGTTAACCAGAATATGCCATAATAATTAATATTTTCCAGGAGTAGCTATTTATCCAAAAGATCTACTAGGAATTTGCTGAACATATATTGCATAATTTCCTACTTTCTCTGAATTCAAAGGTCCCTCATCCCTCATTAGGGAAATTAAAAGATCTGCCTACATTTCCTCCATAATCATCTTGATGATTTCACATGCTGACATAATATACTAAAATTCAAGCAAATATACATTTGGCTGTGTAACATTTTGATTGTTGAATAATAAAAAGTTTGTTAAATAAAAAACTTTCTAAAGTCATCATGAGTTCAATTCATGCATTGCCGTTCCCTTGACAGTGAAGGTATTAACCCTCATACTGGATTTTTGAAATGATGAGAACAGCCTAAGAGCTAACACCCTTAGAAGCCACATATGTAATGATCTTTGAGTTTATTAAGCAGTAAAGCATTTGAATAAGAAAGATATTTTGTAATAACAAATATCTGCCATTCCATAAGAAATTGCTAAGGAAGCAGGACTTCCTCTTTCTGCATGGTGCCACCATTCTCAGAGGCATTACCTGGACAATCCTGGGATGGATTCCCAGTATCTCAGTTAAGGACTTTCTATATTAATGTTTAAAAATGGAAGTGGCCTAGCTACCCAGTTGGTGTGTTAGGACCATTCCTGTGCAGCTAGCCTCCCTAACGTGGAGTAGGTTTTCCATTTATGGTTATTGTTTTGCCTTAAGGGACAGTGTGTCCAATACTTTGTTGTTGATGTGGAGAAATAAACCACTGAAGGGTTTGTTACAGCCCAAAACACCCTGTGTGGACTCTTACTGACCATACCACAAGGGTGTCCTGCCACAGTCTATAAAAACAGAAGGATGTTACATTTATTTATATGCCTTTAGTGTTGTAGTGTTATACGTATAACAGTGAATCAAACATTTCAGTTTAGTCAAATACTCCTTGCTTATCTCAGATGCAGTGCCATTTTAAAGGAATGAGTATTCATTGTTTGGTCAGTACCTCACTTTACTTCATATTTTCAGGTTCTTCAAACTTAAAGTTTTTTTTTTAAATATCCATTGCTTCCTCCCACAAAATATGTAAAATATAAGATCATCTTTATTATCTTTCTCCTCTGCTCCTATAGTCACCAAATACAATTCAAATTTCTGCCTGAACTCTTTCAATTTCTCTGCAACATTGCCAGATTGCTGCAGGATGGATGGTGGTTGCACTACATTTATCATTTCCAACAGCCTTTGTGCCTCTGTAGCTTGCTGCGATACTTGCTCTGTCTGTCCTCTAGTTCCAGCACTGAAAATAACAGCAAAGTGACCATTTCCCCATTCTCATTCAGCACTTCTGACACAATGTAATGATTGTTGTGGGATTATAAAGTAATAAAGCATCAGCGATATTGTAGAGCAGGGGAGCTCACACTTTTCAGTCTGCACCCCCCTGCTGACGACCCCTCCTTATCTTATCTTCGGCGTCAAATGACGCCACAGGGTCACATGATCCAACGGCGTCATTTGACGCTGTGTTGCCATGGCGATGTGTCGCCAAAGACAAGGTAAGGGAAGTTGCAGAGGCCTCATGCGATCCCCCGGCATTAAATTAAATTACCTTGGGGAGGGTGAGTGGCCTCTGTAATCACCGTGCCCCCTCTGGAAAATCTTGAGCTCCCCAGTTTGCATACCACTAATATAGAGCACAGTTTCTTTCTAGTTACAACATATCACAACTCCCTTTGCTTCACTGCTAGGAATCTTCTCTAAATTTTCTCTTATTAATAATACTGTTCATTATAAGGGACATCGATAATATTTTACTATCTTATACGATGTGCATATCTACACAGATACGCCAGGGCATGACACAATTCTGTTTTATTCTTCTGTTCCTTCCTGAGAGCATATTTGTGTAATACTAATAATATTAATGGAAGAACATAGCTTTCTCTTCTTTCCAGGGCAGCAGCAGTGAGATCTAAATCCATGGAGCCAGAATATCTAAATATTTGTGGGTGAAAGCTCACAGTGCTCATAAGTTACATTGATTTTGCAAGAATGTTACCCCCCCCCCCCTTTTTTTTTTTTTACAGAATTTTACGAAAAGGGCAGTATATAAAGAACCGTTTAATCTGAATTTAGATTTATGTGACCTGCATATTCAGTATTAATGCTTGGTGATTTTTTTGCGGGGTTAAGATTGCAAATCTTTGATAAATGTTTGCACTGAAAAGGGCCCATTTCTCTTGGGTCGCAAACTTTTGTGAAAATTTCACATGTTTCTAGTTTTTTCTTCATACTGTATCACAACAGTTGAATATAAACCACATAATGTACATTTCAATAATAGTTGATAGTTTGTAGGTATTGTAGACACCAACAATATTTAAAGATAAAGTTCCTTTGAGAAAATAGTCCCCACATCTTATTTTCACTCTTTGATATACAATTGGATTTTCATACTGTATCAATAGACATCCACTAAAAAATCTTTTTATCAATAGTATAAAGTGATAAGCACCTAGAAATAATTCTGTCACTAATAGTAGACACAAAAATCTCTTGTATATATTTGTGCTTATTTATATCAAAATGTAAAACCTTTTCAGATCAGCTTGGACAATGAGACAATTGCTATGCACTATGATTCTGGGTGTGGGGGGGGGGGGTAAAGATGGTGGTGATGGGCAACCATTTACTGAGGTGCCAGTGACTTTGTAATAAGTTGCATAAACAGGTAGAGTGACATGCCGTAACCACATCGAAGTGATCACGAAAGCATCGGATCTTGGAGCACTCTAAGGGGCCTATGCAGAAAGGTCCGAAAAATTGCATTCGCCAGGGTTTCAATTCGCCAGGTTTTTGGCGTGTTAACCTCGCTGTATGCAGGAAGGGCTGAATCCCTGGCGAATGAATGCACCACCACCATTTGAGAAAATGGCTAGTAATCGGTGGCGAGACGGCTGCCTGGTGAGAAACTGCCGAGAAGCCGTCCCCTGGCGAGATGTGTTTGCAGCCGAGAGAGATCCACTGCTCTCTCTGCGCAAACATCGGTACATTAAAAATAATTTAAAATACATTTTTATTCATAATGTAGATGTGCAGGGGGTCTCCGGAGCTGAACCGCATTGGTTTCAGGACCGGGGACCCCCTGCTTCCCGAGATACAGGCCCCTTTATGAGGTGCCGGTATCCCTCTGCATTTAAAGGTCCCGATCACGTGACCGCGGAATGTAAACAAAGCAGAGGGATACCGGCACCCCATAAAGGGGCCTGTATCTCGTGAAGCAGGGGTCCCCGGACCTGAAACCAAAGAGGTTCAGCTCCGGAGACCCTCTGCACATCTACACTATGAGTAAAACACATATATAAATAAACAATCATTCCTTACCTTTGCGGCTATGTGCTACGGTAACAAAGCAACATGAATGTATTTTTAATAATAGTGTACTGTGAGCAGGAGGTCTCTGAGCCACAAATCAGTGCGGTTCAGCTCAGGGGACCCCCTGCTCCCGCACAATATTATTAAAATACAGAAATGCTGCTTCATTACCATAGCGTATAGCCGCTAAGGCAATGAAGGGTTAAGGCAGAATAGCATGTTTATTGGGGACAAGTGCCCCCAATTAACATAGCAATAAACAACATACACCCCCTGTGTATTTAAAATACATAAACAACAATAAATACATTAAATACATATAGCATTTACCCATTTCCGCTTGCCACGATGAAAGCCATCCTCATCTTCATCCTGCCCATGTCCCCTCCGTAGCTGCAAAACAGACACAAGAATGAAAACATCCAAAGTAATGTCCCCTAACCCCTTAATCACCATAGCGGTTAAAAACCGCTACAGTCATTAAGGGGTTAAACCACCCTCACCCACCACTCGGGACACCTACATACCCTCCCACACTAACCCCCCACCCCGTGAGGCCTACCCACCCTCACCCACTACCCACAAGGGAGGCCTACCCACATACCGTTGGGAACCCCCCCCCCAGTACCCACAATAAAAACAATACACAGCCCACAATAAATTTCATTCTATTTATTAAATACATTACCCACCCTCTGTGCCCCCCCATAAATACAAGATTTATCCTTTTACAAACAGGGTTCATAACACAGAACCACGCAAGTCCCCGGTGAGCTGGCCGGGCACCTGACAGACATACAGGGTGCCAGCAGCTCGTTTCAAACAGGTTCTGGAGGCCTGTTGGTGGGTCCCGCCAAGCGCCATGGCACCCAGGTAGTCTCCTTGGGTCACCGTGGGCCACAATTGGGTCCCCACGGTAGGCCCAAGGATGTCTGGGAGCCCTGGGTCAGACCCACAGGTGTCTGCGGGGCCTCGGGTGGTTCCCACGGGGGTCTGGGGAACTCACGAGTGCTCACTACGGGTCCGTGGTGCCCCCACGGATGTGGGACCACCGCTTCATCCCCGCAACTATGGGTCGGCGGTGCCCCCACGGATGTGGGACCACCGCTTCATCCCCGCAGACTACGGGTCCGCGGTGCCCTCACAGATGTGAGGCCACCGCTTCATCCCCGCAGGTGTCACCCGTGGAACCACCAGGCTGAAACCGGTGAGATACCAGAGGAGACACAATGTGGTCTCCAGAGGTCTCATGCAGAACCACGGAACAAACCCTGAATGTAAAAAAATAAACCTGGCCTATACATGCAATACATACACCCCCCCTCCAACACCTACAGTACAAAAATGTGCAAAATAACTATTATCCAGATAGGGATAATAGATTATTTGCCCATTATTAAACACATTAACTAGCATATTAAAATAAATAATGTACTACTGACCTCATCAATAAGAAGGCTCCGTCGCCAGCAACATCCCGGTCTTTCGTTGCCCACAAAATACATAGCCAATACAAAGCCAATAAATTGCAATTACATTCAGATAGCAATTAACCCCTTAAACACCTATCAGATAATAACCGCAAAGGTAATTAAGGGGTTAAGCCACACTGGCCCGATACCCACCCTTCACCCATGAATTTGTACAGTGGTTCATCATGCACATATAATATATATATATATACAGATATATATTATAATATTATATATATATATATTATATATAGTCAGATAAGGCAGTTGGCACTCCAATAGGTGCTGGTAAGCCCCAGGTGCACGTCCCATATAGAGAATGTAGTTATACGTTACCGTTCAAGGATTGGTAAACAAGAGACAGAACTCAATGTGTGAAAATCAAAGTGTATTGAGTGAAAGCAAAAATATTTAAAAGCCATGTCGTTTCATTTTGAAGCCAGACGCCGAGGAGGAAAGAACCTCCTACAGAAGAAGAAGGAGAGGCGGGCCGGACCGAAGACGGGAGGAAGACCCCGGAAGAAGATAGAAGAAGAAAATACAGATGAAGATGGATTACAATTAGAAGACCCGTGTGATTGATTTGGATTTAGGTTAATGTTTATTTTTTTATGTTTTTTTATTTTAGGGTTCCTGTGCCTGGTGGTTTTGTTCGTGAGTAAGCTGTTCAACGGGAGTCGGTGGGGTCAAGTAATGGTAAGTGAACTAAAGAAATGTATTTCATTGAACTTTTAATTTTTTTTTTAAAGCTTTTTAACATGTGTATTATTTATTTGTGGTATATAATTCTTGCCACTGTATGTATGTATGTATATATGTCAGAGAGATATATACATACAGGGTGAAGAAATGCTGTTGTTTTTTAAAGCTTGATTTGAGTGTTTTAAATTAATTTGTCTTGCTGCTAGCTTAATGTGTGGATATATATTTTAAAATAGATGATATATCGTTGCTATTGTATGTGTTACTTGAGGTCAGGGTTAGCTTTGGTTTTAAATTTTGTATTTGGTTGGTACTTATATTTTTTCACAGGCTAAATTGTTCTGTTCAAAGCTTTAATAGTTAATTGTTTAATTGTTAGGGATGGAATGTTAATTGTTTAGGGATGTCATTAATGAATGCTAATATATGGTTTGTTTACTGGATTGGTTAAAAAGTATACTTGTTTGGAGGTATTTGTATTTTGCTTGCAATGTTATTGTTAACATTCATTTGCAGAATGTATATGGTGCATAGATGTGAATGCAATGTGTTGATTGGCATTTGAGGTTTTTGATTGGCATTTGAGGATTTTGATTGGCATTGATGATGATTTGATTGTAAGATCAGTTTGGATATTAAAGGAATATAATTTTATGTAGTGTGTCGTGTATGGAGAAGTGTTATTGGAGTACAGCATGTTTGATAATTTCTACATTTTTGTATATTGGTTATCGTTGTGTGTGATATATATATATATATATATATATATATATATATATATATATATATATATAATATATATATATAATATATATATTATATATATATATATAATATATAGTTGCATGTGAAGCCATGTACAAATTCATGGGTGAAGGGTAGGTATCGGGCCAGTGTGACTTAACCCTTAATTACCTTTGCGGTTATTATCCGATAAGGTGTTTAAGGGGTTCATTGATATCGAATGTAATTGCAATGTATTGCTTGTATTGGCTATGTATTTTGTGGGCAACGAAAGACCAGGATGTTGCTGGCGAGGAGCCTTCTTATTGATGAGGTCAGTAGTACTTTATTTATTTTAATATGCTAGTTAATGTGTTTAATAAGGGCAAATATCTATTATCCCTATCTGGATAATAGTTATTTTGCACATTATTGTAATGTAGGTGTTGGGGGGGGGGGGGGTGTGTATGTATTGAATGTATAGGGAGGTTTATTTTTTTACATTCAGGGATTGTTCCGTGGTTCTGCGTGGAGACCTCTGGAGACCCCCTGTGGTCTCCTCGGGTATCTCACGGGTATCAGGCTGGTGGTTCCACGGGTGACTACACGGGGGGATGAAGCGGTGGCCTCACATCTGTGGGGGACACCGCGGACCCATAGTCTGTGGGGATGAAGCGGTGGTCCCACATCCGTGGGGGCACCACCAACCCATAGGTGCGGGGATGAAGCGGTGGTCCCACATCCGTGGGGGAACCGCGGACCCGTTAGTGAGCACTCGTGAGTTCCCCAGACCCCCGTGGGAACCACCCGAGGCCCCGCAGACACCTGTGGGTGCTGACCCGGGGCTCCCAGACATACTTGGGCCTACCGTGGGGACCCAATTGTGGCCCAAGGAGACCACCTGTGGGCCATGGCGCTTGGCGGGACCCACCAACAGGCCTCCAGAACCTGTTTGAAACGAGCTGCTGGTACCCTGTATGTCTGCCAGGTGCCCCGCCAGCCCACCGGGGACTCGCGTGGGGCTGTATAATGAACCCTGTGTGTAAAAGAATAAATCTTGTATTTATGGGGGGGCACAGGGGGTGGGTAATGTATTTAATAAATTGAATGATGTTTATTGTGTGTCACTGTATTGTTTTTATTGTGGGTACTGGAGGTGTGGGGGGGTATTTTCCCCAACGCTATGTGGGTAGGCCTCCCTTGTGGGTAGTGGGTGAGGGTGGTTAGGCCTCACGGGGTGGGGGGTTAGTGTGGGAGGGTATGTAGTCGTCCCAAGTGGTGGGTGAGGGTGGGTTAACCCCTTAATGACTGTAGCGGTTAATAACCGCTATGGTGATTAAGGGGTTAGGGGACATTACATTGGATGTTTTCATTCTTGTGTCTGTTTTGCAGCAGTGGAGGGGACATGGGCAGGATGAAGAGGAGGATGACCTTCATCTTGGCAGCCGGACATGGGTGAGTGCTAAATGTATTTAATGTATTTATTGCTGTGTTTATGTATTTATTAAATGGGCACATCACTATTATCCTTTTGTGGATAATAGTAATTGTGGCCATTACTATCGTATGTTTTAGGGGGGGGGGGGTATTTCTTTATAAGTATGTATGTGTTTATCATTAATTTGGGGGGGGGGAACATAATTGGTACTGCAGGCCTGCGGGTAAGACCCGAGGGCCCCCGCCGGCCTATAGTATCATTCATGTGCATATATGTGTATGTTAGGGTTTATAGGGGTTGTTGGTATATAAATTTTAATATATAATAATATATATATATATATTATATATTATATTAATACAGATTTTATGTTCCTTTAATACATTTTATTATGGTTAATGCACTAGGTGTGCGCGTTTCTTTTTCTTCCTTTTTCCATATATATATATATATATATATATATATATATGTATTTATGTATGTATGTATGTATATATATATATATGGAAAAAAGGAAAGAAAAAGAAACAGGCGCACACCTAGTGCATTACCATAATAAAATTGTATTAAAGGAACATAAAATCTGTAAAATGCCCACTCACAAAGTGTCTTCAAACAAAAAATAATTGTGACATAAAATAAATTGAATGCATGATAACAAAAATAACCTCTGTGAAGGGTGCAATTCTGTGTCTAATTCAAAATAGTGATTTATAGCCTGGATACCTTTAGTGTGATCAATACAAGTGTATAAAAAAGATACATCACATGTTGCCCAGTGAAAGGTATCCTTCCAAATAATCTCTGAGGTGGAATCGATGACATGCAAAATGTCCCTAATATATGAACGTAGATTCATAGTATAGATAGTATGGTTGTAAATAATAGTCAACGTATTGGGACAAGTTGGATGTTAAGATTGCGGCCGCCATTTGCCCACGAACATTGTTGCTGTCTACAGTTATACTTTGGCTCTTGTGTGAGTTTCATGGCCGGTTTACTACTAACCAAAGGACATTCCAAGCACTGCTCCCTGGAGGGATCCTTTTCGGTGAACACTGAATGCGAGGTGTTCCGCTTCCGGTTTCTGCTGCACGAAGGAGGGTCACGTGACGATGCCACTAACCTGAGCCGGACACTGTTGATCGAGCTGTTGGCACATGAGAGCCTATCTCATACATGCTTTTGATTGCTGTACCTTTGTGAGTGGGAATTTTACAGATTTTATGTTCCTTTAATACAATTTTATTATGGTAATGCACTAGGTGTGCGCCTGTTTCTTTTTCTTTCCTTTTTTCCAGATATGATTAGGGACTGGTGATCCCTTTGAAGCAGGCTGCAAGAACCTGGTGCTACTACCATTGGAACAGGACTGTGTTTATTGAAGGTTTTTTCATTTTTAATTTTTACTTTTCAATTTTTTGGTACTATTTTTATTTTTTATTAAATAAATAATTTATATTTTTATATTTTTTATGGATCGATTATTGAGTATTGCATTTATATTTTATTTAATCATTGTCTTATCATAGCGTATCAGCCCATGTCTAGCCGCCCCTCTAAACAATTCCATGATTAGCTATTGGTTCTTTTAGTATTTACTTTAGTCAGGTTATAATAGAGGCGCTACTTCAATTCTTCGTTTGTTCTGATATCTATATATATATATATATAGCTATATATATCTCTCTCTATATATATATATATATATTTTTATATTAATTTATTTATTTAGATTTATTTATTTATTGTGGGGCTGCTGAGTGTGATTTGTTTTTATTGTGGGTAGCGGGGGTGGGTGAAGAGGCTATTAGCACCAACAGTGGTTGTTTAGGGCTTGCGGGTAGGTAGCAGGAGGCCTTAACCCCTTCATGACCGTAGCGGTATTAACTGCTACGGTCGTGAAGGGGTTAAGTGAACCCGCAAACCCCCCCCCAAACCCTAAACTCACACCAAGGGCCAAATACCCCCTTCACCCGCCCCCGCTACCCACAATAAAGCTGGCACGGTGGGTTAACCCCTTCATTGCCTTAGCGGTTAGCCGCTAAGGTAATGAAGTGGGCTGTACATGCATTTTTCCTGCCTCGGATGCATGCCGGGGGCCTCCGGTGCTGTTATTAATGGGTATCAGCTCTGGAGACCCCCTGCATCAATCCAAGCCAGGAAAAGGGCCTGATTTTTTTTTTATGTCCCCTATCGCCGCTCAGCTCCAGCTTTTTGCCAACTTTTGTTGACGGAGCGATTTGGAAAAAATCTCTCCATTTTATTGCCGCGATCAGCGCCGAGATGCTGATCGGGGCTACTTGAATTCGGCGGGTTTTAAAACTGGCGAGATATTGATTTTCGCCACCCGCGCGGCGAGTTTTTTTTCCAAAAAACAAAAACTGGCGGATTTTCCTCATCTCGACAGTTTTTCGCCATTTACTAAATTGCTGTAGGCATATTTGGCAAAAAACTGGCGAGATAGGGCTTCTCGAAGCTCTCTGCATAGGCCCCTAAGTAACAATACATAATCCGGCTTGGTATTAATGTAGAAGATTTATTAATGCAAAGTGATGGTACAGTGGTACAATGTTTAGAACAACCCTTTGTCAGGAGCCTAATGAAGAGTTGTCCGTTAATGTGCCACTGCCATATTAATGCCAAGCTGGCTGTTGTATTGTTCCTTACAGGACCAGATGCTTTCTTGATCACTATACTTGTACAAATATTTCTTGTATTACAAATAATACTTTGCACACTTTATTAATTATTGTGCAAGCAATGTAATAGTTTAACTGTTGAAATGCTAATTGTAACTCATATTACATACCGTAGTTGTTGAAAGCATTGTTAAACTTGCTCTGTGAAAAATAATAAAGCAAACACATTGATTTATTGACAAAAAAATTAGATCGATGTTCCTCAACATTGTAGATCGATTTTATAATGGCATTATTAGACATGAATGTAAACAATATAATATTATTTCACAAATATTTTTTTTACATCATGTTTCAGTGTATACTGTATAAGTAACCCCAGGTTTTCTAGTGGAAAAATCTTCTCTAGAGTTATTACAGGAATAACAAGCTTGTGCCATGACTCAAGGGAACTATACTGTTTTAGAATTTTGAGCACATCGTGATTCCTCCAGAGGTAATACACAGCAATTCTCATACAACTATCTGTATGTCACATATAGCTCACAAAGCCTTCTTTTTATATTCGTGAGTTTATCACACTTCTGTCTTTTATAAACCAACTGTATTGCCATGCATGTCCTTCCCTCTCCCTAGTTCTTCTTGACCTTTATTATAATCATGGCCGCTCTCATTCTTAACTTGGTATAATTAAGTTTTATGTCGACTGTATGGTTTTTCTCTTGGGAGAGAGTATAACCCTTGGGGAAATTGTCACGTTGCTTGTCCTAAAATCCATTATGTCAATGAAAAAAAGGTACCACTTTATTTTAAATGACTTGGAAATTAAAACTAAACAATCAGCTAACTTTGACGAAGCACCTGTAGATATTAAAACTTTAGGTTTAATATTATGATGAATGTGTCCAATTCGTGGTGCCTTCCAGCTGTTAGAACAGTTGTGAATAAGGATGAATACATCCATGAAAACTATTTTAATGAAGGAAGGATTTGAGGATTTAACCGATTAGATGGGGTTTGCATGTCAAGTAATTGTTTAACATTATGGAGATAGTGAAGCTGCATCCATATATTGACAAAATACTTTCATGCAAACTCAATTTACAGGGTTACATTTTGACTATGACAGAGACATAATTGTCAATTCTTCATTAGCACAGGAAGAGATATACTTAAAGGAGCAGTTCCTCCTACTCATATTTTATTGTAGCCTCCATTGTTTAACAGTGGGATGGGGGGGACCAGAGGTCCCACTGAGCCATGCACCACTATTTTTTACTCCAGGGACCCACCGGTACTCGAGATAATAACATCTGAAGTGATTGGGTTTTAACCTCCCTATTGAAATCCCCTTCAAAAAACATAAGTAATACTGGTAACTTTGCCAGTTAGTAACTCAGGAACCATTGGAAACCTAGAGCTACAATTAGTGTGGTTCAGCTCTGGAAGCCCCATGGTTACAATCCTGTAAAATGGAGGGTACTTAATGTGGATTGTTCCTTTAATGTGAAAAGACAACTAAACCACAGTAAAACGTTAACCTATTACTCATTCTTAATAAGCACTTGTGCAACCAAACTGCACCAAGCTACAGTATTAGAGATTTACTTGCACTAAATATTAACTGGAATATCCTGTACTGTATATAAGGTACAGTATGAGGGACTAAGACAGCTCCGTGGAGAAATTGTGTTGTAACAAAGTAATATACAGTATTCCATTAACACTTAAACAGTGAGATAATATGAATATATCTTTAATAATACTTTAGTGCTTTCTGAACCTTGAGTTGAGAATGAGTCACATTATATAACTAATTTTCCTTACCTCAGGGATTGCATTCCTTCCAGTAAGAATATATGTGAATACTGTAGTTAAGACTCCAAATTACTAAATTAGCTGAAATCTGTTATCCAGTTGTGAATGTATGATTATATTATGTCTGATCCATATATTTAGGTAGTACTAAATAAAGTGAATTGTATTGTATGTCTTTATTTATATAGCGCCATTAATGTACATAGCACTTCACAGTAGTAATACATGTGGTAATCAAATAAATAACAGAAAATATAAATAACAGATCATGGGAATAAGTGCTTTAGACATAAAAGTAACATTAAGGAAGAGGAGTCCCTGCCCCGATGAGCTTACAGTCTAATTGGTAGGTAGGGAGAACGTACAGAGACAATAGGAGGGAGTTCTGGTAAGTGCGTCTACAGGGGGCCAAGCTTTATGTATCATGTGTTCAGAATATCCACAGTGCTATTCATATGCTTCTTTAAGCAAGTGTGTCTTAAGGTAGGTCTTAAAGGTAGATAGAGAGGGTGCTAGTCGGGTACTGAGGGGAAGGGCTTTCCAGAGGTGTGGGGCAGTCAGTGAAAAAGGTTTAAGGCGGGAGAGGGCTTTAGATACAAAGGGGGTAGAAAGAAGACATCCTTGAGAAGAACGCAAGAGTCTGGATGGTGCATAACGAGAAATTAGGGCTGAGATGTAAGGAGGGGCAGAAGAGTGAAAAGCTTTAAAAGTGAGGAGAAGAATGGAGTGTGAGATGCGGGATTTGATCGGAAGCCAGGAGAGGGATTTCATGAGGGGAGATGCTGAGACAGATCTAGGAAAGAGTAGAGTGATTCTGGCAGCAGCGTTTAGGATACTAATCCTAAATGCAACCTAAATATTTGGCCCTGTCTCTCCTTTACTCCGATACAATTTGTCATTTAGACCCAGATCCACAAAAGTTTGCTAAGTTTTAGCATACTTGAGTGCCCATTTATATAAATGTTTGTTAATGTGTGCTAAAGCTTAGCCCCCTTTTGAGGATCTGTAGCCTTACACCCTGCTCCTGACAGGTCTCTAATCTTTATTGGTTTTCCTATCCAATTGCATAGCACTATCATCTGCTTTAAACAACAGATCCCGAGGACAATTAAGAAAAGTGGGACATACCTGGAAGGTGAGTCCCTTTATGAGGATAGGATTAAGGGGTAATTAGTTAATTAGGAATTGAAAGTGAGGGCAGGGGTATGGGAGTTAAGGGGTTTAAAAGAGGATATGGTCAGAGGAGCAATTAACTGATCCAGAAGCTGGAAAGTTAATTGCTGCAAGAGACTGTGAAGCTGTTTGTAAAACAATTATTGTGAAGTTGCTGCCAGCATGGGGGGACCAGGCCTAGCAGTATGAAGATTTCCAGCCATCAGCAGGCCAGGGGTGCAGCTGATGGAGTTTAGAGCTGGGAGTGAGAGAGGAGGGAGAGGCTGGGGGAAGTGGGGTAAATCCTTGAGAGGTAGAGGTGTTGTGACGTCGCTCCAAAGCAAAACAATGGACTCTGTCGCGAGCGCTTATAGTAAGCGTGGTGGGCGACGGAGCGACAGAGCAAACAAAAATTTGGAAACCAGGGAAATTTGATTTTTGAGAGACTGTCACCACATGTGACTGTCTCTGAACCAATCAATGACCCCATCACTAGCAATGTCGCTGAAAGTTAAATTTTAACTTTCGCGGGTGGCAACGGCGACGGGTGACATCATTGGTCGCCGTCGCCAGCACTATAAGCGCAGCCTAAGGGTGAAGGGGTGGGAGAGATTTTGGTAGCTATAGTGGAAGGTGTGGTCACAAGCGGCAGTTCCAGCAGCACTGAGCCAGGCTAGGTAGGAAAGGAACAAAAGGGGAAAGGGGGATGTTTGGTGAGGAGGGTGTTAGTCTTTTAGGGCAGGTTGGGCAGCTATTAAAGATCTCACAGACAAATTGATGGATGCACAGAGCGAGGTGGGATGGGTAGGGGAGGATAGTGCAAGGGAAAATATATCTTGGTTGGGCTGGAGAACCTGTAGCAAGGATGAGTACCAGGCCTGGTTTGTGTGGCTGTTTTGCGGCAAGTACATTTGACCTGGCAGTTCATGGCTGCAGGTAAACTATCCCCTAACCTTACCCCTTTCCCTAAAATCCCCTAACCTTAACTCTTTAACTTTACCCATTAACCCCTTATCCTAAAAACATTAAGCTATTATACTGTAGCTTACCCAAAAACCCTAACCCCTTACACTAAAATCCCCTAATCCTAACGCTAATCACGCCTGGGGTGGCTGGCAGTCCCTAGTGGCGAGGTTTCCCATTCTGTTAGTACCAGGGCAAGTTATAGCGTCAGGGGGTGGAGAGGTTGCAAATGCAGGGGATTTAATGTGGAAGAGGTAGCAGAGGTGGTAGGTGGAGATGTGGCAACAGTCGAGGCCTCCAAGACAGGTACAGAGGAGGTATTGATTGCAGATATTAGTTGAAGCGTATTATACTGTATGTAGTAAGGCAAGTTACAAGCAAATGGAAACAAAAAGAAAGATATAGTATGAGCTGGGGAGTATGTTGAGGCTTGGAAAATATTTCCATGTTATTAGGTCTTGATGGGAGTTTAGAGCTGGGAGTGAGAGAGGAGGGAGAGGCTGGGGGCAGTGGGGTAATTCCTTGAGAGGAAGAGGTGTTGCGACGTCGCTCCAAAACTAAACAATGGGACCTTAGACCACTGATGTTTAAAAGGAGTTAAATAGCCTTCCAATGAGGGCAAACTATCTTCGATTGGGGGAAACACTGTTACATAACATTGAATTAAAAGGTATACACTCACAAGCAGTGATGCAATACAAGCGTTGATACCACCCAGGGTCAGAAGCAGAGTCTGGTGCTGGCTGCTGCACAGCGCTCCCTCTTCTATGAATGCACCAACCGTTGTGATACTTCCGGGTATGAAGTAATGAAATGGAGGTACAAATGGGAACCGCAGCCGGTACTCTCCACAGCACAGCACAGGGATGCAACAAAGGGTGTGACCAGCGATTGGAGCATTCCTGTGCTGTCAGACTATTGTTGCTTTTTCTGTTTTTTTGCTTGGGATTCATCCCCCTACAATCTGGATGTTTGCTGAGGGTGCCTTAAATCATCTATAAGTTGGTTACTTTAACAAATGCAATGCCTGATTCCCTCACCTGAAATGTGAGTGAGATCCCTTTGCATCTGGTTAACATTAGTTAAAGTGACTGTGCACCAAATTGTATATAAACAAATATAAAGTGTTCAAATACACCCAGAGAGGCTATCAAAAGTTGGAAAGTTATAGACTCTCAATAGATGTGCACCCAATGACTGTGACAAAATGTGATAATGTGACAAATCATAAAAACCTCATACAACAAGGTCTGAGAGTCTGCTGCTTGTCAATATAGATGGCTCAGCATTATAGGGCATAACATGAAAAAAAACAGAGACAGCGCACAGCTCTCGTAGTGTAAATAAGTACATATATTGTGACAAAATTGTGATGGTAAGTTTTGTACGAACAAAAGGTTCAAACTTTAAAGCATGACATGTTTAGGGACATGTTACCGCTACAGCAAACAACTGGTTCCCGATCCATGGATGACCAAATTAGGTAAATGTAGGCGTCCTGGCTTCCAGGTGCAATCGGGTCCGAAAAAACGCTACTAGATGTCATCAGATTCAGCAGTCGCAACTTGTTTCCTTGTTCATCGGGATCCAAAAAGCTTGACAATTCAATTGGAACAGGTAAATATCTCCCACATTGTCGGCAAGGGTCTCAATACCCTTAATATAAGCCGTACCGCTTGTGGTAGCCTGTAACGGTATCACTGGCGTCACTGGATTGCATCGTGGTATGCGACCCACCCGTGCTCACTCATTGTGATTAACCGCAGGCTCCGTGTGAGCTAAACAGTGATAAGGTAAATTTAGGCAATAGCTCCAATACATATATTTACAAGTCTACTTCATCACGAGTAAGCACTGGAGGGTCGCATACCACGACACAATCCATTGCCCAGGACATGTTTAAATTTGCTCATCATGGGGGTGTGCCACAGACTTTAGATAAGGTGGGTGAGGGTAAATTTTAGGAAGTATGATTTCCCCTCCTCTGGCTGTGGTGGGCTTGATCAGATTGCACCTTGGCTTAATACAACATTAATTTGAAGAGTTAAATGATGGGGAAGATGGTGGCAGGCCCTGGCTAGGGCAGTGGACCTGTTGATCTCCTTCCAATTGGTCATGGCGGTCAAAATGGGGGTCTACTATGCCAGATGGCTAGTTCATTTAAGATGCCTGGGGCTGTATACAGCATGGTGAGGAAGGAGATGGCAGGCCCTGGCTAGGGCAATGTGCCTATGGATCATGACAAAGGGGGTCCGACTAAGCCAGAAAGCTCATGGGTGTAAGTGGGGGTTGATGGGGTTTCAAGGGTAGGGGACCCTGGTGGTTGTGAAATCTTATCAGGCATAATTTGGTTATCTTTGCTAATTCAATAAAGCGGTGACTATTTACATCCATGATCAGTGTCAGAGATTTATTTAGGGTTGAGGTGGATTAAACAAAGGGACAAATATTGAAGCCTTTCCTGTCAAGAGCTAGTGTATGCTGTATTCTCTTTATTTCAGCAACATTGATTTTCACCATTTGCTCCTTTCATGCTCACTTCTTCCAAGGAAGAATAATCCTCAAATACAAAACCTAGGAAATCTGCTAATGGGACCTTTACTAATGATCTGAATAGACTCGATCCAACAAATGATTTCACCATAGTTAAGATTCTAGCAAAGTTTATCCTAATGCCAGAGTAAAGCGTTGTAAAGAAATGGAAGAAAAAGATTCACATTGTTAAACCTTTTTTGAATTTGCCATTTTATTTTTATGTCAAAAAACTTTAAGCATTTAAACTTTTTTTAAATATGCTAAAATATTAATTTGTTGATAAGGCAACCTGAAAGGGATGATTAATGATTTAGGTAGATTAGACAAATTGTCAAGAATGTGGCAGCTGCAATTTAATGCCCAAAAATCCAAAGGCAGAATACAGAATTAGTGGCTCTATATTGTTAACCACTGAAGGAAAGGGACCCGAGATCCATTATTTCATGACTTAAACATAGACAAGCAATGTACTGTAACAAAGCAATAGGAAAACCCCATAGAATATTAGCTTCTAAAGGGACAAGGAAAAAATTGATTTCACTTTATAGATAGCTGGTAAGACCTCACCTACAGTACTGTGTTCAGCTGTGCAAAGAATTGCTGCTATTTATGGTGCATGATCAACTGTATTAAGGAAAGACTAAAGGTCATTAATATGTGCAGTTTAGAAGAGTGAAAGAAGATGGGGTATATTACAATCCTTCCAATACATAAAGGGTTTAAACAAAGAAGAGGAGGAAAGCATATTTCCTAAGCATCTCCATTGCAGTGGGTACAATTGGGTTAAGTCTCACGTAGCTATGATATGACAAATTAAAGACTTACACCTGTAAGAGACCCTACATATAGCCACTCCTCCTCGCGGGTAATCTTTTTTGGTCCTATTAAGCTGTGGATAGGGGTTTAGTAGTTTATTTTTTGGTTTGTATTTGTAGGCTTACCCAACTGTTTGCAGTCAAGCCAAGGATAGTTCTTGCCTCTCTCTCCCCTTGAAGCCCCTGTGTTCTGCAACCCTTCAGGGTTTTGCCTTTCAGGGGGCTCTGGTGTAAGGCATGCTGAAAAGTCGTTCAGGAGGCAGCTTTCCTGAATGGGACCATGAAGCCGTTAAAGTGACTGCCATATAATTTGGCTCCCTAGAATACCATGAGGATTTTTATGCCCACGCCAGGCATGGTTGCCTCTCCATGCATTGGCATTACACATGGACAGGCGCATGCACAGATGGACGTGTGGACGTACTTGTGTATGCACACACATACATTTTCTGTGTCACGCTCTCATGACATCAGAGGTGCAGGGAAACTTATAGCGAAGTCTTTCATTTATTAGTACAAGAAAAAATGGTTACAATCACTCACAAACATAGGCTGTTATCAGGCACACTATCGTGTATGAAGAATGGCTGTGGGGTTAAACCAGGTCCTCCGTAGCATCCATGGTGCTCTGCTGAATCTTTCCCTTCCTTCTTATTCCTTCGCCCTCAGCACGTGTGGTCGTCCTACTTCTGGGTCATGTGGTTACGTGACGTCAGCGTAGCGCGTCGTCCTCACATCACCAAAGGGGCGGATCTTCAGAATGGTAGTGATTTGGCTCCCACAGACCTCTGTTCTAGCCTTGGACAGTCCCAGAGTACCTCACAGATGGCAGGCCATGCAAAGATACAGTCGCTCCTATACCAGTCTACACAGACCAGTAGATTATTCCTCCGAAGATTCAGTGGATCAAATCCGATCATGACATTTCAATTCTCATATGAAGAGAGAGAAGCGGAAGAATCCTCTGTTTTAGATAATGATCTAGTGGTATCTCTAATTAAGTCTGTCCGTGAAGTCTTAGAGATTGATGACTTGATTTCACCTATAGAATAACATAATGGGGTGTTTAGGGGAACACAGAAGACACCTAGAACATTCCTTGCACTGTCAAGGAATTGATTAAATCAGAGTGGTGTCAATGTCAAATCAAAGAAGGTGTCAATGTCAAAGGTATTTTCAAAAATGTATCCCTTTGAAGAAATGGATGGGGAATCCTGGAATCATCCATGAAAGGTAGACGCGGTCATATCTAGTATTGCCAGGAATGCAACCTTACTGGTTGACGATGCTACATTCAGAGATTCTATTGCTACAAGAATAGAAAACACTCTCAGGAAATGCTTCATAGCGGAAGATGTGTCTTGCAGACAGAAGTGGCAGTTACTTCGATATCCACAGAGATGAAATTGTGGATTTCAAATGTAGAGGGAGCTCTTAAAAAAGGCGTTAAACAATCTTCTATTATTAGTGCGCTTTCAGAAATGAAATTAGCTACAGAATTCATCAAAGAAGCATAATTTGACTCAGTTAGACTATCCACTAGTTCGATGGTATTGTTGGTGGCAGCCAGACGAGCCCTCTGGCTTAGACCATGGAGTAAGAATAACCTGTGTATTAGTCATTGGAATTCAAGTACAGTACTATTTTATGGAATTGCGGATAATGCCACCAAATTTTTCTAGCATTGACCAAGAGTCCAAGAAACAAGGAAGCTTCTTTGTCCTTAAAGTAAATCAGAAAGGGAAGGGAAAAAACAATGGATGGTCTCCTAAAAGATCACTATACTGCAACTCCTACTTAATGTAGGAGTGCAGTATAGTGAATTCTTTTAGGAGACACATCCATTTTGTGTTTTCCTTCCCCCCCCTTTCTGATTCACTTTTCAGTTCACAGTTTGCACCCACTTTTTTGGATTACCATTTATTTACTCATTATTTGCTTCAATTGGTGTGGTTTTGTGATCACTCCCTAACCCTAGTGTTTCTTTTAGACTATCCTTAAAAGTAAGCATAAACAGTATACTTGAGAACAGAGCAATAAAGCCAGTTCATTCAGGGCAGTCTTAGATCTCAAATATCAATACATTTTTGGAAGTAACATTTCTTCAGATGAAGTCTCTTAGCACAGTTATCTTGGCTGTAGATTACAATGACTTGATGGTCTCAGTGGACCTCAAAGGCGCCTCTTTACCATTCCCATAGCAGTCCATCATGAAAAATAGTTAAGGTTTCCAGTAGGCCAAAGCCATTATCAGTTCACCTTGCAAAGAAATCTTTCATGGGATCAAGTACCAGACAGGACAGAGACATTAAACAAACACGTGTTTATTTTGACCGGAGCCAAAACAAACACAGCACAAAGTCAAAACAGAGCTTACAACTGACAACCCTCAGAGCAATACAATGGGAATCCTAGTTGCCTTAGGTACATGGCGCCACTGCAATGATTTCCCTGGAAAAGCTTCCACTTTTGTTCTAGGTCAAGAGTCTCCAGGCTGTGCTAGATGCAAGTTGCAGCAGAGCAACTTTGAATCTCCTGCTTACTGTAGCAGGCAGAGAGAGAGAAGAAATCCAGAGCAGCAGCAGTGAAAATGACTTCAAAAGTAGCCTTGGAACCCAGGTGAGTCAAAAATATAAATTAGGCTTTATTTGGACATACACAAAAATAGCAGTCTCAGAGAAAAACTCCAATGCGTTTCATGCCTAAGCCGCGCTTTCCCAAGGAGTACTACAGATCACGATAAAAGACATATATATATATATATATATATATATATATATATGCACATAAATATATATATATATATATATATAAAAGACATAAAAGACATATATATATATATATATATATATATATATATATATATATATATATGCACATAAATTCTAACATAATCAGACACAGCTGAGTATGAAAGTGATCACAGTGAAAGCATTCAAATATCATATGATAATACTGTTTACAAGCCTACTCCAATGCGCACAACAGTGGATATTCTCATTAGTGTAGCAGGCAGCCTCGACTTCAGGTGTCTCTGGCATGTCCTCAGAGCCCATCACCTAGTCTTTCTGCACGCTAGCCCAAAAGATATCTGTGGAACTCAGATAAGTTGCTGCTTTTCTAGGTTCCTGGTCTCCACAGGTAATCCTGAAGAATGGGGCAGCGACCAATCCCAAAATAGATGCTGAGTGTTGGTCCAATTACAGCATGAGGGCTCAACTATGTTAGCCAATCTGGTCTGGGGGCGTGATGGGGAGGCTGAGGCAAAGAGGGTGGAAATTATGAACTGACCAATGAGAATAGTGCGTACCTCACCTTTTCTCAGTGCCGACTAGCACTTTTGATGAGATAGACGCCTCTCTATTTTGTGCAGACAATGGCTCCACTCTTCGGACCAATGCCTCCCAGATAAGAGATACGCCCATCGAAACTCTCCTTTGTTCTCAACACCGTCATGGAATCTGCTAAACCTGAATTCCTGGGCATGCAGGCGGGGTAAGTGTATTACCAGCCTAGCATGCCCAGTGAACAAAGGAATACATTTTACAGTTTATAACAAGCACAGCATACACACAATAAAGGCTTGCCTATACATTGCATGGGTTAACACATAATATTCTAGCAACATGAGCCAAATGCAGATGGGTGTAAATGGTGATTCTGTTCATCCATCAGATGTGTAGGGGCAATGGCTGGGCTTAACCTTTACTAATATGAGCAACATTTCCCCTCCCATCACCATACATATCTATAAACAATTATTAACACACACTTCATATTTTTAGCATTTAAACTGTATATAAATGTGTTTAATTGATGATAAAATATTATGCACTATTTCAGTTGTACTTTAAAAAAAATACATTTGTATAATTAATTATCAAGTCAGGTACTTTATGGTCTGCCGTACAAACATTCACACAATTTAAAATATAGAAAATTGCATGTAAAGTGGATGAGTGAAAGCATTAAACAAAACTTTCATTATGGCGCGCTGCTAGTGAGTAGTGTGCTGCTTGACCTCTGGGTTGCTCCCTGAATCTAAGTGATCATCTCGAAATATGAAGTGAGCAGAATGTCTCCCAAAACACAAAACAAGTATATTTAAATTCTGCACACTTCAAATAGAGCAGTGTTTGAATGGAAAGTTTCCTGAACTCAGTGGGAAATACCATGCCACAAAGAAACTGTCATGCTGACAGGGCGTACACGGCACTAACTGCGTAAAGAACAATACTACTGCCACAAACCCCACTTATGAACAAATAGCAAAAGATGTAAAAGAAACAGTGAACCATTATTTGCTAATCAAACTTTGTATGTAAAAGAGGCAATTTTGGACATTAAAGATCATATTGCAATGTTAAATACGGATATGCAAACTAATAAACAAAGGCTTGGAGAAGTGGTTAATGATCTAACGTCCTTAAAAGCAGTGACAGATGATTTGGTCCACAAACACAAAGAGGCGCAGGAAACATGATCCGATTTAGAAAACAGAGCACATCGCAATAATTTAAGGCTGAAAGGCCTACCAGAGAAGAATGTTTGCATACACTCTTAGTGAAAGAACTCCACTTAAACTAGGCCTCGACCCTGAACTACATCCACTGTCAGTTTAAGAGCACAGAGTGGGACCTCCACGTGAAAACAGCAGACCAAGTGATATTTCAATTACTCAACTTTAAATAAAAGATGCAGTGATGTAAACCATACAGAAAGCATACACCACTGATGTGGAATGAAAATAGACTAATCTTGTTTTAGGACTACTCCAGCCATGTACTGTAGTTAAAGCACAAAAAGTTTTATCTGAAATATGCACCAGACTATTTAAAAAGGGAGACAACTTGCCTAACTTTTCCCTGCGAAATTGCATCTATTCACTGAAGTTGGCTTTGAAGACTTATCTTCCCTAATAGAGTAAGAGCAGCACCCACAGAGGGAAATAAAGAAGAAAGTAGAGAATGAAGACCAAGACCAATGCATTAGTAAGGACATACTCTTCTGATCAGAAATAATCTGTTGAATATCCCGATAGGGTCATTGTATTGTAGTAAATGGTTCCTGCATTAAGGAAAATGATTTGCTCAGTACAGCATTGTTGATTATTATTGTTACTGTTATTAGGGTTAATAATATTTTGATGAAGAAACCTTTATAGTTGATATGTAAGGTTAACATTTTTAGTGACATACTGTACATTGTTAGTGAGAAAGTTTGTTCATCACACCTGTTACTTCAGAGACTTTATTGTGTGTGTTGGGATGGGAAACCTGTATCATATATTCTATAAGAATAAAGTAGTTATAGAATTCTTCTCTGCACCTTTTTAAGGTTGAGGGAAGCTGCTCGCAGTGCCATTTTAAGGCATAGGCTATGTCACATGGCCCTGGACCTTTCAAGGGCCCCTGATCTTTCAGCGGCTCCACAAATACTATGGCTCAAAATTGTAGTTTAAATTTGTAGTTCTAACTGAACACAGCAAACAATACTTAATTATCATTTTTAAAAATGTTATTTAATGGTGTGATTAGAACAGTTTATTGATTTTAATTTTATATAAAGCCTCAAAAAGTCGAGCGCGAAATAATCACCAATGTTGAAAAAAAAATAGAATATTTTGGTATGAATCAGTGATAGTAATAAAAATAAAATATTTGGGTGTTAACCAGGGCTAAATATACGCATTAATGTGCTAATAAATATTGTTGACAATAGGAGAAGTGAATGATTAAATACAACATAAAGTGGGTGGGGTGAAAAATGAAAATTCCAACTTCATATATAAACAACCTTAGGAAAGATGCCGCTTTTTCAAAATGATGTTTCCTAACATCTACAAGACAGAAAAGCAACAAATCCAAAGCACAAACTTGACTCAAGGTGCCTATAAAAGACAGAAAAATAAACAACAATACTGCAACACAGCTAAATACATGTCATGAGGTGATTCAAAACACTATAAATTTCCTACTCACGTGGTGTGAGAGAAATCCGGTGTTTTTCCAACACGTGGACTCAAATGGGGTCTGTGAGGGGTGCTGTGATGAATTTGTAGGCTCCCGTTGTGTATATGAAGGAAAGAGAAATAGATAACATCGTGCAAATATAGATTTCTATTCTTAAAAATCCTGGTAGAGCAGTGATAATACACTTACGCTCTCAGGCAAACAAAGCATTGTGACCACTTTGGGTCACAAATAAATCACAAAGATGTCTCATATTTTCGGCATAGAAAACATGGGGGAAATATATTAATAAGTGTGTTCCACTTTAACTCACACAAAACGATAATAAAATAAATGAAGGGACAGTATTCTACATCCATATCAGTACTGTAGGGTCTGCAAATATGGAGAACATCAATAATTTTGTAGACTTAGGTAATAGAATTTAAGAACTTAATAAAATGTCTCTATTCTATATACAAAATAAAAAAAAATCCCCAGAATCTAATTTCAACTTTCAAGCATTATGAATAATTTGTCTTTCAAAGAATTGATTCACTCATTTTGCCAGGAAGTATGCCCTTTTATACTTATAGAAGGCATGCCAGCGAGTAAACTAACATTTAAAGAGCTTCTCTGATTTGTTTCATACAGTCTATGCTGGTTCCATTAGAAGGGAAGACCTGGATGCAGGATGAAATATTATAATGTAATTTTGACATTATGTTTAAAGGCTTTTTCAAGGTTATGAAAATAAAAACATTCCATGGGATATCTCCATTACTTAGGGCAGTAGTTTAAGTTACTGTATAGCATATTCCATATTTGAAAGCACCAAACTCTGCTAGCATACATACAGTGTGCTATGATACAGACTTTTTTAAACTACTGAACCAGATGGAAGTTTTCTCCTCCATGTTAAAAAAAACAAAAATCTCCACTGCATGACTCTGAAAAGGTACAGTATGTATGTTATTGTAATACAATATCTCAACAAGAATACCAAAAAAAAATTGTTTTAGGATATTCCTGTTTAATGCTTTATTGTACTACATTTACATTATTTTATTTGTTTGTTTTTATGTTTATTTTTATTTTACACTAGTAGATAACCCGCTGCCGCTCTGCAGCAGAAAATATTCCCACAATACTGTAATTTGAAAACTAATCTGTTTTTTTTATGTAATAAAATCCCATAATATGTATTGTTTATACATATACACATATATATACTGTTTATACTGTGGGCTCTCCATTCATTTTTATTCACACTGATACACATACACACTCTTTCTTCACTTGCTTTCAGTTACCCTTTGACACCTCTAGCCATAAAACACATCCACACCGGGGGAAGGACAGGCACAGATAACATTCCAAGAGACACTGTTTTTAAGTTATCCTTGCTTCATTCATTGTAACATCGCCGGAAGAAGAGATCAGTGTATCTCGAAAGCTCGCACAAATAAAAGCATTTCGTTAGCCACAGAACGGTATCATCTATTTATTTTTTGATTATTGAAGCTCGGCTAACACGGTACTGATACCTCTACATGTATATATATATATATATATATATATATATATATATATAGGCAATACGATACCGTGTGAGGACGAATATCAGAGGCAGAACTCCAAATGGTTGTCAAAAGAATATTGTATTAACAAGACATAATTTCCAACGTTTCGGTCCTTCGTGCGGGACCTTTCTCAAGGTGATGTGTTCTCATGATTCTCTCGAAGGTGTAGATATCAGTTTTGAAAAGACAATCTCTACTTTGGTATGCACATAAATGATCCTGTTATGTTGGATATCATTTAATTCAGTCATTAATATTTTTAAATTTGGTAGTTCTGTATGGATATAACCCTTTTCCCTTCTTTAACCGTTTGTCTCTGGTGAATGAGGTTTTATGCTTTGAAGTTTTGCCTGACAGACAATAGTCTGTATTCTATCTGATTATCATCTCACTTTAAACAGGGTTGTTGTTGTTGTATTGCTTTATTACCCCAATATAACCAGATCAAGACACTCATTATTTCTGAATGAGTTAAGTAGAAACAGCTGTGTTAGTCTACTTTTGACAAATGATTACATCAAAATTAGTTAATACCTTTTTTATTTGGACTACATACAAACATACCCTGGAAAGAATGTACAAAATAATCAAATATTTGCAGCCCATGCTGACAGAGAGTGAAACATTAAAAGACATCTTCCCCAATCCAGCCATCTTTGCATTCCGCCAACTGCCAAATCTCAGACAGAAGTAAGTCAGTAGAAAATGTCATAACGAACTCAAGGATACTGAGAATGGCCCAGGACCGTGCAACACCACACGTTGCAAACTTTGTAAACATATACTGTATGCCAAGATCCCATAGCCAGTCACAAACAAAGAACATTCAATGTACAGTAAAAGGATCATACTACTGGACATCCAGGAATCTGGTATATACAGTATGATTCAAAGCTGCAAATGTGACCAGGCAAAGGATGCTACATTGGTAAAACCAGCCAAAAACCTCAAATCAAAATGAACCCACACAATAACACACCATGAAGAAAGATAATGCACTCTAGTGGGACACCACTTCTGACAGCCAGATCATTCCATAAATGATTTAAACATAAAAGTACTAAACGGAATGTTTAAAAGCACCCAAAAATGGAAATAAATTGATATTTCGAGGGGAAGGAGGGACAATTGGCTAAAGGTTCACTTAGGGTGCCAAATACCCTTGCACTAAAATGATAATTCTCATTGATACTAAAATAGCAATTAATGCTAATACAGCGTTTTAACACTATCATATTTTTTTGTAATGTTTCTCCCTGCCTCTCTGTTAATTTTACAATTTATCCCCTCTCCCCCCTGCACTCCACTCCCCTGCAAACTGCTGATGGATGTATGTAGAGCAGGTAAAACTACTAGGCAATCTACAGAGTGATAGATAATAGGGGGCGGCAGTGGAGAATGTATCTCCGCTGCAGCAGGAACTGATATTCAGGTCAGTGGAGGGGAAGAGAGTTGCAAAAATGGAGGGAGAGGTGTGCAAAATTGGAGGGGATGCAAAAAAAGAGGGGGTGCAGAACCAGAGGGGGGAAATGGAGGGGGAGTTAAAAACGGAAAGGGAGAGGGGGTGAAAAACAGGGGGAGTGGGGTGTAAAAAAGGAAGGAGCGTAGTGTAAAAATCGAGTGGGAGGGGAGAGAGGGGTAGGAAAGAGAGAGAGACGGTTTGAAAAGAGACAATGGAGAGAGGGAATGAGAAAATTGGGGTTAGGGATTACAATGATTCCAGAAAATAAAAATTTGGATGGGAAAGAGGGGCCCCTGGCTAAAGATTCACCTAGGGTGCCAAATACCTGTGCACTGGCCCTGGACGTATTGTCCCATATCTTACTTTCCCTTTCATCCATTTTTTGCTCTGTCTGTTTACTGCTGCGGCCCCTTTTAACCTGCAACATCCCCGAGTTTTTTCGGGGATGTTCTCTGTATGCCACGCTCTCTCACGCGTTCAGTCGCATTCAGCGCTGAACGACTAAACAGCGCTAATAGCACTAAACGCGTGTGAAAAACGCCCGCGGCGCTTAAAACCTCCGGAACACGGGCGGAACATGCCGCATCTGCCCGCAAGTTTAAATTTTGCGCCGAAACTGCCGCAGGAGGCTAAAGGCGGCCGCCACTGTATTCCTTCTCTGCATTGTTATCTTGGACCATATGGGACCTGAAATGTTGTCTTTCCACAGTTCTTGGCTGTCACATTAAAGAAGAATTTCATTATGAACTTGGGAGTAGAGCTCTACTTTGTACCCCTGTCTTTGAGGAGACCTGCACTTTGAAGAAATCATTTGTCTGTGTTGTGTTGGCTGCACAAGCAGGTTTCTCCTCACCTGAGGCTGTTCCCCTGTACTTTTGGAATTATCTTGTTTTCTTTACATCTGTGTTAAACTCATGGAATCTCTGTAAATCAGAACTGCATGACCTGAGTAAGAGACAAACCTCTCGTACGCTTGTCTTACAATATCAATTGCTAGTTCAAAGAAAAATGGTATCACCTAATAAGTAAGTACTCATAATTTCAAAAGTAACATAACAAAAAATATTGTGTTTTTAAAACTCAAGTTAACCCTTTGTGTGATGTTTTTCTGAGCACAACTATGGTATACAGAAAAAGGCATTAATAGTGTGTAATGTGTTTTTTTTTTTAACTACTCCAGTCTGCCCAAGATTTTTGATATGATGATTGACATGCCCAGGTTTTCACCAGAGGGATTTGCAGCTCTTCAGAGGTTATTTAATAGCTTGTGAATTAGTACTATTTGCATGGTAAATTCAATTTCATGATCAAACATTTTTTTTTTTGGGGTGGGGGGGCTGCTTTGGTTAACTCTTCATCCTTTACTTGAATTAGGATAAAACAGCTTCAGTAGTTTTTCGCAATAGGTCCCTGTCACATACGGCACACCTGTGAGCCTGTGACCTGCATATGGGATTAATATGGGGTTAATACACAACTCACAAGCTATCCCACTTGTCCCATTCGCAAAGGTCCCGCGAAATGACAATATCTCCCCTAACTCTGTCCCCATATACCACTTGTCATGAACAGCACACAAGTGAGCACGTGACTTAGATATACCAACAGTTTTAAGTCTAGCCAACTCACCTTTCTCCTCTGTAAAGGTACGTTCAATTAGTTAATATTAACCCCTTAATCAATTGCAATCATAGCTATACACTTCCACCACACAATAAATGCAAAAATATGTAATTAAAAAATCTGCCAGGGTCTCATGTCCCTGTTTATAATTAAAACAACTATGCACTTAACACACATAAATCTGTTGTAGCAAAATGTGTCTGAAAATGTAGACACTCTCCCCAGATCATACAAAAGTTCATTCAAAGCCCAAAGCATCACTTATTAAATGTAATATAATTACAGTGCTTGTATGACAGAAAAAAGTATTACAAGAACATAAAATTTTAGTAACTGCAGGACAGTTTCTTAAAATAACAGGATACATCATATAATATAAATCCCTATTCAGTACATTACCATATGTCATGGTTTTCTCCCAGAGAGGTCAGTAATTATGAGAAATCACGTGTTTGGTTAAAACCACACTTCTGTTGAAATCTGATTTTTACAATATTTGCTAAGACTTAAGTACGATTTCCCCCCATTTAAACAACATAAGCCCACCCCTGTTGTAAATCAGCTGTAAGATTGACAGTTAATGACAGAGTAAAAAAACTTCTACAAAAACAACGTTTAAACTTTTCCTCAATATATAAACACACTCTTAACTTCCCTTTCCTAGTACCTAGACATGCATGATTGACGTTAATAGATTCAGACGCTCATGAGAGATGCAACGAGACTAAGTATGACGGTCCTAATCCTAACTTTTTGTGACAAATGGATATGTGTCCCTTAGTACCTGCTAAACCTCATGTGTCTGTAATCATTATATACCACTCTTTGCCAAGGATACCCACATGTAACGCTTAATAGATCCAGTAGATCAGGGGTGCGCAAAGCTGGGGGCTCGGCTGTTACAGATGACCTGCGCTTCCCGATCGCGAGTGGCCTCTGTAACTTTTAATTACCTTACCTTCCAGTTATGTGTCTCCAGGGAACAGTATATTGTGAATAAGTGAATATAAGGCGCTAACAACTTAAATACATACAATAGTGATACGTGCAAGTGTAATATAAATTAATATAGGTGCTCAAATAATAAACCCTGCTCAAACCCTCTGGTAGAACCTGTTTCCAGGGTTCCAAGTAGAAAGATGTATTTCAAACAATCCAGGAGGAGCAAAATATAGGGAAATAAAATATTTCAAATAAAGAACAATGAAACAATGTGGGAACTCCATCCCTACTCTGATTGGCTGCCGTACCATGTGAGTCCGGCCATGTGTCTTTTCATGACGTTTTCTTAAAGGCAATTGCAGCAAAGCCATTCTGATTGGCTGTGCTGTCATTGCCTTTAAGTGACGTCATCAATTTTTTTTACATCGGCCAAAACACATGGTTTTCACGGCCCAATCAGGGCCGTGGGAACCATATGACGACAAATGTGACGTCATAGGCCTTTAAAAGCCTATGGCGTCTCATTTTGAAGACAGACGCCGAGGAGGAAGGACCTCCTCCTGAAGATTGAAGACCTGGGCGTGGCACCGGACGCCAAGAAGACCCCGGAACAAGGTATTTTAATACAGATTCACATGGATTAAAACTAGAACAACCCTTGATTGTCATGTTGTATTATTTTAATGTTTAATTTTTAATGTTTTTTTATTTCATGGTTTCCTGTTCCTGGATTGTTTCGTGGATGGTGTCGTGGATTGGTTCGTGAGTAAGCTGATCAACGGGAGTCGGTGGGGGCAAGTAATGGTAAGTTTAAGAAAGAAATGTATTGAATGTAACTGTTTTTTGTTGCTTTTTCATGTGTTCATTTTTTAAAATGCATATCATTTGTTGCCACTGTATGTATGTATGTATGTATGTCTACATATATATATATTCAGGGTAAGAAATGATACTGTTGTTAAAGCTTGATATTCTGTATTGTTAATCATTGTGGCTATGCATAGATGTGTGGTAAATGTATTTTATTATTAGAGAGATGTAAGTTTTGGGCTTCTAGGCCGTACAGTAGGTTATGGAAAGCCTTGCTTTAGTATATTGTAATTGTTGGTGTACTTTTTTCTATGTTTTGAAGTGGTTCTCTGTTACGATAGCTTTAGTTCATTGTGTAATTGGTATGGATGGTATTTTAATTGTTTAGGGATGTAATTGATGTGTGTTAATTCATTGATGGTGAGTTAATTGGATTAAATAATATACTTCTTGTGATGTATGGCGATTTGAGTGGGATTATTGTATTGTTAACATTGATTTGCAGCGTGTACATGTAGTTTACATGTTATGCTACATGTATACACTGTAAATGCAATGTTTTAAGAGGCATGTGAGCCTTCAGATTGAATGATTAAATGGGATTTGGTTAGGCAATTGGTTTTTAAATCATTGAGGATGTTATGCATAAGTGTTGTTGGCATTGCAGGATGGCTTCACCCCTTAATTACCTTTCAGGTTAGTACCCGATAAGGTGATTAAGGGGTTCAGTGTTATGTTACTGGTATTCAAATGTTTTGGCTATTTATTATTTTGGCAACGGACACCAAGGATTATGCTGGCGATGGAGACTTCTTATTGATGAGGTTAGTACAATTTAAATCACTTTATTACCATATTGAATGTGTTTAATAATGGCCAAATAATGTATTATACCTATGTGGATAATATTTATTTGGCTCATTATTGTACTGTATGTGCTGGGGGAGGGGGTATAGGCCCCAAGGGTATTTGGTAGTACTCCCCTGTGGATAGTGGGTGAGGGTGGTTGGGCCTCAGGGTTGGGGGGGTTAGTGGGGGAGGGTATGTGGGTGATGGTGGGTTAACCCCTTAATGACTGTAGCGGTTAATAACCGTTATGGTGATTAAGGGGTTAGGGGACATTACATAGAATGTTTTAATTCTTGTGTCTGTTTTGCAGAAGCGGATGGGGCATGGGCAGGATGAAGATGAGGATGGCCTTCATCGTGGCAGCCGTACATGGGTGAGTGCTACATGTATTTAATGTCTTTATTGGTGTGTATGTATTGTAAATGGACAACTGCACTATTATCCTTTTGTGGATAATAGTACTGTTGCCCATTACTGTATTGTATGTTGTGTATTGCTGCTATGTTTATTGGGGGCATTTGTCCCCAATAAACATGCTACTATGCGTTAACCCCTTCATTGCCTTAGTGGCTATCCGCTGTGGTAATGAAGCAGCATTAATGTATTTTAATAATATTGTGCGGGAGCAGGAGGCCCCCTGAGCTGAAGCGCATTTATTTGTGGCTCAGAGACCCCCTGCTTCCCGAGTTACAGGCCCCGGTTTGGGCCATCGGTTACAGTGTGGACGCCATATTTGTTGCGGGAACGCTATAAACATGGCGGCGACACTGCCACCCGATGACACATACCGGGGCCTGTAACTCGGGAAGCAGGGGGTCCCTGCTCCACAAAGCAATGCGGTTCAGCTCAGGGAACCCCCTGCTCACTGTACAGTATTATTAAAAATACATTCATGCTACTTCATTACCGTAGCACATAGCCGCCAAGGTAAGGAACGAGTCTTTATTGATGTGTGTTTTTTACTGATAGTGTAGATATGCAGAGGGTCTCCGGAGCAGAACCGCATTGGTTTCAGCTCCGGGGACCCCGTGCTCCCCGAGATACAGGCCCCTTTTGGGGTGCCGGTATCCCTCTGCTTTGTTTACAGGTCGCGGTCACGTGATCAGGACCTTTAAACGCAGAGGGATACCGGCACCTCATAAAGGGGCCTGTATCTCGGGGAGCACGGGGTCCCCGGAGCTGAAACCAATGCGCTTCAGCTCCGAAGACCCCCTGCACATGTACACTATCAGTAAAAGTTGTTTTTAAATACTTTATTTGTTGCCGATGTTTGCGCTGAGAGAGCGGCTTGTCTCTCTCTGCTGCAAACATCTATCGGCAGAAAAGGCCTTATCGGGAGCCAGGATGTATCGGCACTGGCTCATCGGCAGCTTTGCTTTCACAGTGCTTCGGCAGGGATCGGAAGGATTCGGCCCTTACTGAATACTGCGAGGGCAAATCGCCCAAAAAAAGCCTTTTCGCAATTCTTGCCGAACATTTTGTATCGGGGCTTACTGCATGAGGCCCTAAATTCTACTTTCACATATGTGATATTGCGGAGGCTCCCTACGGTCCTCCAAACCTGCCTCCAGTGCGGGGAATTGCTCTGCGTGATCGAGCAGGAGTGGCGGCAGCCATTTTGTTTCAGAGCGCATGCGCAGTTGCACCCCGGAGAATCGGCCATCTCAGGAGAGGGTAAAAAGACTACAAGTCCCAGAAGGCTTGGCAGCAAAGTGGCACGAGCAGCCGTTTTTGAACAGAGAACTGCTCTGTGGAATTCTAGAGGTGACAGTTAGTCATCACGGAGGCAGCAAAG
Source organism: Ascaphus truei (assembly GCA_036426205.1). Taxonomy (NCBI): domain Eukaryota; kingdom Metazoa; phylum Chordata; class Amphibia; order Anura; family Ascaphidae; genus Ascaphus; species Ascaphus truei. Next base: position 272,175,508 of record CM071567.1, on the reverse strand, counting down.
AGGACATATGCATCCAGGGAGCTATTAGGCCCCTGGACTAGACCAGAACTTTGCCCCAAGGCCCCAGTTAGGTCCCGATCACTGTTTGAGCACAGTATTGTAGGGAAGGCCATAGATAGGGACTCTTCCCCCTTATAGACCCACAACCCGTGTCACTGTGCCATCGGAAGCCCATGCTGCAGCCTTCATATGAGACCTTGCATGACCACCAACTAACTGTAAGGCGCAAGGGGAATTTTTCAGACCCCGCATCGTGGGACCACGGATGCGGCTTTGCTAACAGAGGATTCCCCTAATTCCCTGGTTGTAGACAGGAAGGTACCCACTGTACCCACCGTGCACCACCACACCTTATCATTGTTATGAAGTGTGTGTCATTGTATTATTGTGTTATTACTGTGTTAGTAAACTGTTTTATATATAAAGGCATACCCCGGTTTAAGTACACTCACTTTAAGTACACTCGCGAGTAAGTACATCTCGCTCAATAGGCAAATGACAGCTCACGCATGCGCCAGTCAGCACGACCTGAACAGCAATATCGGCTCCCTACCTGTACCGAAGGTGTGCGCAAGCGGGGAGACTATACAGCATGTTACAAATGCCTTATTTACATCAGTTATGCTCGTATACAGTATGATGATTGCAGTACAGTACATGCATCGATAAGTGGGAAAAAGGTAGTGCTTCACTTTAAGTACATTTTCACTTTACATACATGCTCCGGTCCCATTGCGTACGTTAATGTGGGGTATGTCTGTGATATATGTATATATGTATATATGTATATATATATATATATATATATATATATATATATATATATATATATAGTCAGGTATGGAGATTAGCACTCACGGTTTTGTTGCAGGAGGCAGATGCTTGTCCCATAGAGAGTATGTAGACATATGGAGACCAGGGGATCCTGATAGCCAAAAAGAGACAGCACACTGCAGGTATGGTATCAAAAAAGTGTATTCAGTAACACAAGGCCGCCTATATATATATACATTTGTTGTATTATTATCGTATTGTTTCCTATGAGGAGTTAATTCCGCTTATGCTGGGATCCTCATAGGTGGAGGCACTGCACCAAGAGAGAGCTCACCCCAGGCTCTCAGAAGCGGAGGCTTAGGCCTCCTGTGAACATACAGGTATCCGCAGCATGCCTTATCGCCCGCGGTTTCCGATAGGCATAGGGAAAGGGGGGTTACAATCACAACCAAAGAAAATAACTGCAAACAGCCAAATGTTACCCTACTGTGTTCAGACTTTTATGAAAAGGAAATTCCAAACTAAAGGAGACTCACCAGACACTGTCAGTTGATACATGGCTAGGACAATTTCATACCATTTGCACCAGATTCTATTCTCCATTTCTAAAATTCCTGTTTTTGTCTTGCCTAAAGTGATTGTTGTCATTACTGTATGATGCACTTTGTAGTAGTGGTTTTCAAATGTTGCTTTAAATAATATGAACCTAAAATAGCTTCAAAGTATAAGAGATCAAAATCAAATGTAATTCATTGATATGTTTAGATACACATATTTGATGCTCCCAGATTAATAATGAATTAAAAATGAATAATTGTCAACTGTGTTATTTAAATTACAAACGTTTTTAATTTTCATCTAACATTTCAGTGTCACAAAAAATCCATCAACTAATTTGCCAATGTAAACAAAGATAAGGCTCATGAAGACTGCGAACTGTACAAGCTGTCAAAGTGTCTTACAAGACTGCTGCTATTAATCAGCTATATGTCAGATTACTGTGCTGAAGCAATGTGATGGTTTTCTATGTGGATATTCTGTCTTCATGTGTTACTCTGTGGCTTTATCACTGATATTGTTATATCTGATATATGATATGTATGAAAAGGTGTGTGTTTTAGTACTGACTAAAATAGATTAGCAGTGACTAAAAAAGATTATTCTTTCACATCATAAACTTAAAAATAATATCCATACAATCTTGAGGACTAAATACTGTGTCCCTTAAAGAAGCACTCCACTACAAAACTTATATAAAATAGGTGGCCCCCATGGCTGAACAGCAGCACTCAGATCTCAGAAACAGTAAGTTGCACAATGTGTCAAAACATATGTTAATTTATACTTTCTTTACATTGATGCATCTCCCCCAATGTCTTTTAATGGCTACAAGTTAAATATTACATTCTGCACTCAATTTGCCATATAGCATGTTCTTAAATGCCAGATAGAAAAAAGGGAGCCCCACACCCCCTAGCGACACTTCTTCAATAGAATCCAGGATATGAAAAGTTCATTCTCTTTGATAAAGCGCGGACCTCCGTGCGAAACACGTAAGAGTTAGTCTCTTTGCTATATGTGCCAATAAAGCTTTTGTACTTAGTCAAGAAGTCCCGGCCTGCAATCTTTATCACAAGGCAGTTGCATCGCCTCACCCATCTACACTTTCATGTTCTTAAATGCATTGCAATCGGGATGAATATTTACAGTGCCCTTTTGATTACTTGTTAAGCTATGTGTGTCGGCACACTAATTATATCATACTTAGTTTGCTTATTTTCTATAAAATATCATATTCGGTGCTTCTGTGCTCCCACCACGCGATAGCTACCAAACCTTTGGCACTGACACGGTTAATTTTTTTGTTTTGTTTTTACTAAGATAGCAACAATTTACAAGAGATTAAAAAAAAGATTAAAAGAGTGAATAGTTACTGTTTAGATTTTTGGTTAACATCATACAGTAGCAAGTGAAAATTGCCTTCTTTATAATGACCACCTCTACTTATAACAGCAATTTTCCAACAAATTATATATGACTGAAAATATTCTGCTTCATCATGCATTTTTAGTCGAAAAAAAGTCTGGTTATTGTTACTCTCTCAGCAAGTACTTGACAAAAATTTAAATATCTGTTGATGTGGAAAATGTTGTCAGATGGTGAACACATACTGAGATGCTAAGAGTATATTAAGATCATGTAACAATGCAGCTGTCAGTTAAAAGCAAGCTTTTTAATGGAAGAGTGAGAACAAACGCATGCACCATAACAAATTAACAACTACTTATTGGGATAAATGTCATTGTCAGATGAGTGAGATGTACTGTATGGGTTTTAAGCTTTGCCCCATAATCGGTTTCTATCAGATAATGCATCATAAAAAAAAGCCTAATCAGCATCATGACTTAATTAAAAAAGAAAGTCAATGCTCTTATAAAATAGGGAAATTGTTTTACATTTTTTTTTTACAACAGGCAAACATTATGTTGCAATCTATTTTCATGACCTTTTAAATCATTTTACCACTATATAAATACTTTTGAAAATATGTCTATAAAAATGTGGTTTTGTAGTTAGGGGAGATTGTGGGATAACGTTCAAGATATGAACTATGACACAAAACTGAGGATGCTTTAAAAGAAAGAGCAACGCAATCCATTGCTGGTGTCTAAAGAGTTTTAAATGTTTGGTCATCTTGGAGTTTTAAAAAATCTGAATGTTAACTAGTAAAACTTGTGAAAACACCTCTATTAATCGCGATCAAGATACATTTGTTATAACAGCTACAGTAACTAGGTTTTTTGGCAACAATGTGTGACTGAAATAATAATAGCCTGTGTTTCATTGAAGTACATGAAGGTGAAGTACTTCATCTAAATTCTTCAAAATGTGATGTGCAAAATTCTCACCTTTCACTTTGCAAACTTATTCATATTCTATTCGCATATTTGGAAGTGTTTGCAAAAATGTATATGCAAAAATGGTTGCAATTTCACCCTGAATATGAATATACAGTAAGAACTTCTAGAACCAGTTCAGCATTCATTCATGTTTGCAGTTTTAGAGGAATTAGATGGTTCTCGCAAAGGTACTGTAACAGGTATTGGAGGGCCATACACGCCTGCCCACAAATGGATCGGGAGAGAGGCCTCTTGTTAAGGTTTACCTGTTTTATCCACTTCTAGCCAACTTCCCACACTGTGTATTAGGACAATGTCACATGAGTGGTGCTATATAACTCAAATTATTTAGGAACTTATTCATCATAATGTCCATAGAAAAATGCTATATATTAAGAATCATCTGAAGGCAAAATATATATATTCATGCAGGTATTCCAAATCAAGCCCATGTGTGTGCGTGTGTGTGCGCAGTCACGGAATCATATCCTCACGGTGTAGGGGGGAGGGAGGGGTGTGGTCGGAGGACCCGTGATGAATGAGTACCCTGGCTCACACCTTTCTCTGCAATACCCACAGACACCAATAAGCAGCATAGGCAATATTCAGACTTCTTTAATGAAATAAAGATAATAAAGTACTTTGAAACTCATGATTGCAACACAAACTGCAGTATCGTTGTTAGAATGTCTTTCCGAAATGCGTGCTCAGGCTGAGGTTTGTTCAAAGAGAAAATGGTGGGGTAGCAAGGCACAGCAAAAATTGCAGAACGTGACTGACGAGATCGGAAAAAAATACTCATGCTGGCTTGCAGTATGATTAATTTCCAATATATATATATATTTTTATGATTTTGTCAGTCACAGCCTGCAATTTTTGCTTTCCATTTCTACCTCACCATTTTCTCTTTGAACGTGCCACACTGGAGTGGGCAATTTTGTATAGGATAATAGTAGCCAAAAGGCTTAACTGGAGGCCGTTGGAGGAACATGGCAGGTATAGATGGATGCATTTATTTTGCTGATTTAGATCTGCCTCGGATCATCCGGTTCCTTTGAGACGCAAATTTCCAGGGATCCGTCACAAAAAGGCAAATCCGCCTTTTCAAAAGATTAAAAAATCTATCACTGACAATCCACGTGGTGATTAATGATACACCATCAGGTGGTTAAAATTCCACACTCAAATTAAATCTGAGGGGAGAGGGAGAGAAGATTTTTAGCAATCTGAGTAGATTTTTAACAATACGTGCTGCGGGTTTCAGATTCACTATGGATTCTATCCAATGACTAATTTGGAATAATCAGATCAGATTTTTTTAGTACCAAATCCACAGCTGGGTTTAGGTAGAGGGGACGGATATGGTCTAAAAAAAAACCCGGGACATTCCGGGAAACTGATCTGGATGGGTTCACCCATCTCTAATGGCAGGTACACATGAACACCCAAAGGGTATTTGTATTGTATTGTATGTCTTTATTTATATAGCGCCATTAATGTACATAGCGCTTCACAGTAGTAATACACGTGGTAATCAAATAAATAACAGATAATATAATTAACAGATCATGGGAATAAGTGCTTCAGACATAAAAGTAACATTAAGGAAGAGGAGGAGTCCCTGCTCTGAGGAGCTTACAGTCTAATTGGTATGTAGGGAGAACGTACAGAGACAGTAGGAGGGAGTTCTGGTAAGTGCGTCTGCAGGGGGCCAAGCTTTATGTATCATGTGTCCAGTTTTATCCACAGTGCTATTCATATGCTTGTCCAGTTGTTCATTCGGATCCTCCTACTCACAGTTACAATGTAAACTCAGTAAGTAATAATCTCATTATCAAAACTATTTATAGTATAGTCAAATCACATCAGTCATCATTAGTCATTCACTTGTGCTTTATACAGTGCATTTCTTTTCAATTCCTTGCTCTTTATCTTCTTATAGTTAAAGATAAGATTACAGACAGACAGGATGGCAATTACAAGCACTAACTGCTTGCAAACTGTTTGCTTTAGGCAACCCAGTAGACTCCCATCTATCATTCACTACCAACTTCAAGTCCAGTATGAAATGCCACGGTTATTTGTGTGTCTGCTGTATGGTACTTATTTTGCAGTAAAGAATTTCAAGTAAATTTGCTGATGGGAACATTTTTCTCCCCATAATTTACAGTGCATATTAGTTGCTAAAGTTTTTAAAAATGTTAAAAACTATTTTTTCCGAAGTGGCGAGTGTCCAAAATTCACCAGTTCATGAACTTCTGCAAAAGTTTCTCACATTTCTAGTTGCAATGTTTCTTCCCAGTCTCATGCAATGTTTCTATACATGTTATTATTTAATTGACAGTACATATTCTTAGAAGAGCCTACGTTTTAAAAGCTCATGTACAATCAAAGAGTAAATATCAGGTTTTTCTAGTAAAATAGTCAACTAAAACATATCTACAGTAACATAAGTCCAACAAAAATGTAGTATTGAATCTACACAAAAAAGCGCAAATAAGTGAGTGGATAATATAAGTGCTTAGAGTGCTCAAATAACAAATATAGCACTCACGCCCATAATAGGATGCCTAATATTCATGTGGAATAGGCATGAGTGATCAATGAAACTGCATACTGGATATCTCACAAAAAAACATACGGAGAACATACTGTACAATACGCAACCATTTTTTTTTTGCCTCAATTAAGTGCAAATGTATGGGGCTCGCTATCTTATTCCATAACAGTGTTTCTTTTAACCTAGATACAATACATGCTGATAGCAAGGGAAGAATTCTAATACTGATGGGTAAAGTTGGCCGTATTACAATGACGCTGACTAACCACTGTGCCCTTAATACGGAGAGAGACAAGTTCTTCTCAAACGTGTTTGATGTCCTAGGGGAGCTCAGGACTGGACAGGTGGTTCTGGGGGTGATCAAAATACAGTGATGGACCTTAGACTGGTAGATCAGGAGAGGTTGGGTCACGGCTTTTGATCTCAAGGGATACAAAAGTGCTCAGAGAGGCCTGTGTAAAGGAAAGTCTATTTGATGTATGGCGTAACCTCCACCCAGTGGGTTGCGACAATTCTTATTTCTCAATTGTACATGAATGTTAATCTCGCATTGATAACCTGCTGGCGGATAACTCCCTATCTCACAGCACCACACAAGAACACATCTTCCCAATGACATGGTCAGACCATGCTGTATTTCCCCCCTTGAGCGCTCTTTCTCCTGGAGACTAAATGACTATTTTGTGTGTTCCAGAGGTAGTGTAGGGGGTCATAGATGAGATAAACTCATATTTTGAGATAAATCAAACTCCGGAGATTCAGGTAATAACTATCTGGAAGGCCTACCAGGCAGTAATCAGATGATTCCTGTTTGTCATAGCCAGCCACAAGAAAAGGCCAGATCCCAGAGGATATCTGCACTAACATCAAAATGAATAGACCTGTAGAAAATAAACATCAAGTAGACAATAACACAGTTCCCCTAGAGAGGATAATTTAACTAAGAAGGGAAAAACATTTTTGTCTAGCGTACAGAGCTGAGCAGGCGACATGCTGGACCCAATACAAATTTTACCAGAAAGACAACAAGATCGACAGTCTCCTAGCTAGGTGATTGAGAGACCAAAAATCCCAGGATAACAGCCACCTGTCATGGGAGACTCCTGTGGCGGGTAGGATCTCGGTGGCCGGAACAGCATGAGCGTAGTAGGGGTCACAAGCAGGGGTACGAGGCAGGCGGCAGGTAGTGAAGTCAGGTACAAGCAAAGGTCCGAGGCAGGCGGCAGGTAGCGAAGTCAGGAAACAAGCAGAGGTCCGAGGCAGGCGGCAGGTAGCGAAGTCAGGTAACAAGCAGAGGTCGGCAACAAGGAGACTGGAACAGGACAGGGGAGCAAGGACAGGTCTGGGGGCAGGGACTGAGAACAGGAACAAACAGGGACCAGCCAGATTACCAGCAAGGGCTTTTACTGTGAACAGACTTCTATAATACAGGTACAGGTACAGAAAACAGATCAGGATCAGAAGCATGTGCATAAGGAGTCTGACTTCAAGCAAAGGCAAAAACAACAGACAGGAAACAAGCTATAAAGGACAGAGACAGGAGCAACAAGAAGACAGACAGACAGAGGAACCCAGAGCCAACAGAAGGCAGCAGCACACCCAGTGGACAAGGAAGCTATGGCTAGGCAGGAGGTCTAGGATACCCTGACATTACTCCCCCCTCTCGAGAGCGTTCTCCGGACGATCCTCCAGGCTCTTCCCGAAGGCCTTGATGAAAAGTGGACTCAAGGTGACCCATCTCTGGTGGTTTGTCAACAGGCAGAGGGTACTCCACAGGTACATTGGGTGCTGCAAGGAACCTCCGAATTGGCGCGTTCAACCCAAATGCAGGGGCAGAGACATCAGAAACGTGGGCATCAAAGACGGGTGCAGCCTTTCTACATGAGTCAGTGGGGACACAGAGTTCACTCTTCATGGTCTCTTTTTGTGACCAATATATCTCTTTTAGTTTTGGAATCTGGAACTTCCCAATGGATACATTCAACTCCATTGCAGAGGCATGGACATCAGGAATGTGGGCATCAAGGACGAGTGCAGACTTTTCACATGGGTAAGTGGGAACATAGAATTCACGCTCCATGGTCTCCTTTTGTGACTGCCGTTTCGTGGTATCACCTAAAATCTCATTAAGACCAGCTATTTGATTTTTCAGCTCTTGAAGCTGTCCTTCTGCACTTCTTTTCACACTCAATGCAGTTGTCAGTTCGGCTTCTTTGGAGTTGAGTCGCGACTCCATATCTCCCAGCTGATTCAGAGTAAAGCTTAAATCTTCTTCATTTCTGATTTGCAGCTGCCGGTACTCCTCCCGGGCATTGTCCAGCTCCAGCTGCAGCCGGACCTTATCACGGGCTGTGTGGTCCAATAATTTGCAGGCATTGGCCATTTTGACCTCATAGCGCTGTGTCAGGCCAGCCACTTGACAGACGGACACCTTCTCTCTCTCCTCCTTTTTGGCAAGCTGTGTCTTGAGCTCAGCGATCTGCGCCTGCATCGCTGTGAGTTGCTGAGATGTGTGTTCAGCTGCTAGCTTTAGCTCTTCCTCCAGCGAGGCTCTGGTTATGCTCAGTGTGGCCTCATGCTGTTCTTTGGGGACACACTGGGTACTCAAATAATCTTGCAGCATCTTTATTTTGTAGGCAGTCTGAAAACTTTCTTCCTGCAGAACTCGCTGCTTTTCTTCAGCATTCACCCATTTCTCCTTGGTGTCCTGCAGATGTGTACGCAGTTCTCGCAGCTGACTCTGCAGCATATTTTCTGCTTGTGTGCGCCGCTCCAGGGAGACACGTTCTTCTTGCAGCACTCTCTCTGCATTCTGCAGTGCTGTCTGCACATCTAACTTTTCCTGGGCCAACTGTTTCTTCTCCTCTCCTAATTTATGGAGTTTCTTATCTCCTTCACTGACTTGGACATAGAGATTCTTGCACTCTTGGGTTACAGTTTCAAAACTGATGTTTAACCCTTTGAAGATTTCTCTCAATGAACATAGTTCTGTGTTGAAGTGGCAACTCTTCTCCTTAGAGGCTTCCAGCTCTGTAGTAAGCCTGTGAACCTCTTTCTGAGATGCTTCCAGTGCTGCGTCAACTTGAGCCATGAAAGTCTGGTACTGGGCAGAATCAGCGTAGGCCTCCTCCAGCTTACTTGACAAGATCAACCTGTCATTCTCCAACTGATATTTTTCTTTTTCCCAGTCACCCTCTGCTTTTTCCAGCGCTATTTGCATCCTTGACTTTTCTTCTATCAATAGTCTGTTCTCCTCTTCTGATTCATGGAGTCTTTTATCTCCTTCACTGGCTTGGACAGAGGAGTTCTTACTCATTTGGTTTATAGTTTCAAACCTACTATTTAACTCTTCGGAGGCGTCCCTCATTGAACGTATCTCTGTTTTCAAGTAGCATCTCTCCTCCCGATCGACTTCCATCTCTTTTTTGAAGTAACAAATGTCCTCCTGGGAGACTTTAAGCTCTGTATTTAGCCTGTCAATTTCCTTCATAGAACTTTCCAGGAATTCGTTACTTTTAGAAGCGAGGCGCCAATTTTCAGCAGCATCAGCATATGCCTTCTCCAGCTCACCTGACATGACATCCAGGTCACTCTCCAACTGGTGCTTTTCTTTTTCCTGGAGAACACACATAGCAATTGCTGAGGATAGACAGCTCTGTAGTGCATAATTAGTTTCTTGCTCCTTATCTAAACGTCCATAAAGACAATCAATCGCTTTCTGTGCAGCTTGAAGCGTCTGAGTAGGGGCATCTTTCTTCTCTTCCACTATTCTTGGGATACGTCTGTGAGTTGCCTTAAGCTGCAGCATATCTCTTTCATCAAATGCTGACTCTGAGGTTAAATTTTCATTCTTAATTCCTTCTGCAACTTCCACAGTAATGCCTCCCTTCTTTTTCTTCTTCTTCCTTGCTTTGAGAAGTTCTGAAGAATCAGTGGTACTGTGTTCACATTTACTGCTCAAGACTGTTTGCGTGGGAGCCATCATTTCAGACATGGGGAAACCACACTTCCCAAGAAACCAGTAAAGAGGAAATGTGTTTTTAAAACAGAAGCATTAGAATGAACAACAGGAATATTAGACACAGAGAGACACAAGATAGGAAAGCTGACCTTTTGAGACTTTAGCATCAGTCACAGAGATTTATAAATGCAAGGAAAAAACATAGACAGAGAAACCTGTAGTTATATCTGAAACTTTAGAAATCAGGTGTAGGGATATCATACAGACAGAGAGAACCTGCAGTTACATCTGAATCTTTAGGCATCAGGCGTAGGGATATCATATAGACAAAGAAAACCTGCAGTTGAATCTGAAACTTTAGATATCAGGCATAGAAATATCATAGACAGCAGGAAACTAATACAGAGAAAACTTGTAGTTAGATGTGAAACTTTTGACATCGGACATAGGAATATCAGGCAGAGAACCCTGCAGTCAAATCTGAAACCTTTGATATCAGGCATAGGGATATCATATGTTGCAGAGAAACAAACTTTAGGGGAACTTGCAGGTAAACCTGAAACCTTAGAACCAATCATAGGAAGAACTACAGATTGCTGTGATTTTTCCTGCATGCAGTAACAAAATAATAGAAGCACTCTAGTTTTTTTGAAATGGGAACCCTGTGAACAGCAGTGGTCTAACCAGGGATGCAGAGACAAGCCTTGTCCAGGAAATGAAAAGACAGAGTCTAAAAAGGTGGCAACAGGTACTGCAAGGGTTAATCCAGGCACTGCACAAAAAGAAAAATCTCAAAGAAAACTGCAATAGTCTCTGCAGCAACAGTTCTAATCTCAGCAAAAATGTTTTTTCGTTATGAACGCAATACTTCTTGCAGAACACTTAGCAGCAAAAAAAAAACATTTCAAGATCCCAACTTGGATTTCCAAAAAAGAAACAAAAGTACTTATCTTCAACCATGCGGATGTGGTCTGCTGCAGCAGGCAGGAAAGGGTGCAGGCAGAAGAAGAATCTGTTCCAGCGAGATCCAGAAGTGGCCTTTGCTTTCTGTCACGGGAGACTCCTGTGGCGGGTAGGATCTCGGTGGCTGGAACAGCACGAGCGTAGTGGGGGTCACAAGCAGGGGTCTGAGGCAGGCGGCAGGTAGCGAAGTCAGGAAACAAGCAGAGGTCCGAGGCAGGCGGCAGGTAGCGAAGTCAGGTAACAAGCAGAGGTCGGCAACGAGGAGACTGGAACAGGACAGGGGAGCAAGTAGAGGTCTGGGGCAGGGACTGAGAACAGGAACAAACAGGGACAAGCCAGATTACCAGCAAGGGCTTTTACTGTGAACAGACTTCTATAATACAGGTACAGGTACAGAAAACAGATCAGGATCAGAAGCATGTGCATAAGGAGTCTGACTTCAAGCAAAGGCAAAAACAACAGACAGGAAGCAAGCTATAAAGGACAGAGACAGGAGCAACAAGAAGACAGACAGACAGAGGAACCCAGAGCCAACAGAAGGCAGCAGCACACCCAGTGGACAAGGAAGCTATGGCTAGGCAGGAGGTCTAGGCAACCCTGACACCACCAAATTAAACATTCAAATGGTGTCTTCACCTTAGACCTAAAATAAATCCTCTCAGTATTCTATTAATATTACCTAGCACTATATCACCTCAATAAGACCCCTATATCGACAACCAAACAGTGAAAGATCAATGCCTATTTTGGCGTGTGTGCCTTACAAAGCCTGGGTAGAAGCCAGATGGGCAAATTAAATAAGCCCATCTCACAGAAGGAGATCCTACAAATTCTGAAGGCCTTAAACTCTTTAAAAGCACCAGGTAAAGATGGCTTCATGAATAAATATATACACTGTATAACCATATCCCAGTCTATGCTCCAACTACAGGCCAATCACCCTCATCAATTCAGACAAGGTTTTTTGCAAAAATACTCTCAACCGACTCAATGAGTTTCTTCCTGAACTCATCCACCCAAATCAGGTGGGCTTAGTCAGGGCAGACAAGCACTAGACAAAACAAGAAAGCTTATAGACCTGGGACATGTTGCTAGAAAGACTGGAATCCCAGCTATGCTTCTCTACCTTGATGCAGACAAATCTTTTGACTGGGTGGACTGACAATATATACTTTTTACACTCCGGGTTTTTGTCATCAATGGGGATTTCCTTAGGGGGATCTAGGCATTGTATAAAGGTTTATGTGCCAAGCTAAGATGCATGGGTCTCCTCTCATACGTAATTCCTATTTACAATAGCACAAGGCATCTGTCCCCTTTCACCTCTCTTGTTCTCCCTTTATAAGGGATCTGTTTGATACCTAAGATGGCCGCCATGAAGTAACCTTATCCTTACTGAAGTAATTGGACCATCTCGCTTCCTGGCAATTCCTGCCTTGTTCCTGTCTTGTTCCAGCCCGGTTCCCGAGTCCTGTTCCCGAGTCCTGTTCCCGAGTCCTGTTCCCGAGTCCTGTTCCTGAGTTCTGTTCCTGAGTCCTGTTCCTGAGCCTTCCCCTTGCCTGTGCCTGCCTCTTCCCCAGGACTGGGCCTGTCTTCCCCTGCATCCCAGGCCTCAGATCCTAGGCCAAGGTCTATGTACTATTCCCTACCTCTGCCCTGCTTGTCCATATACTGTCCTGCAGTCAGCAACATTACACCTTTGAAATCAAACCCCAGGTATGCTCCACTTTAACAGCAAAGATAAATGTTGCACACCAGCAATATTAAATTATAACAGATACTTATATCGGTGCTCTCTTCCCAATAAAGGAAGACCCTCTACGTTCTGCCTCTGCCTATATGCAGAGTTCAGGACAAAAAAAGAGTAGAGTCTCGACAGATTTAAAAAAAAAAATCAAATATTAATTGAGCCCGGATGTTCCAAACTTTCAGCAGCCTTTGTAAAGGAATGGCTCTCTTGTTCACCTTTGCATTCCAACCCCTGCATTGCTCCATTTTAAGCCATCTGGACATCTGTAACAGGTGACCTATCCCTGTTCACAAAGGTGCCTCTAATCCAGCAGTGTGGTGGTTAACTGCTGGTAGCAAATTAACTAGCACCACCTGCCTGATTACAGGTAGTAGAAAAATCCTGCCTTTGAGACAGAAAGTAACTCCTCCCTAGCTCTGACCTGTATGAGCTGGACCTTTGGAGAGACAGAGCAGAGGTTCTTGAGTCCCAGGAGAGACTGACCAAAAGAAAACCCAGATCTCTGGAGAGCTGAGCGGTCTGAGCTCTGCACAGCAGAGCTGAATTCAAGACACGGGGAAAAGTACTGCACTGAAGCTGGACCAGGAAGTGAGATTTTCCCTCCAAGAAACACGATAAGACTTATTCTTAAGAGACTGCTTAATTCTGCTTATTTTCATGCTATATGTTTTGGGGCTGCGAGAACTGCTTGACTAAGGGAGATGTGAACTAATTGCATAGGATTTCACTAGAAATACTCCCAAGTGAATGGAAGCTTGTCCCCCCCTGTGTTGGATAATTTCCTGATGAAATAAAGCTAGATAATTTCACATTATAAAGCCTCCTAATTGTGTACCTCTGTGAACGTCCGTTCACATATGGTGTCTGAGGTGGGACAAGAGGTGTCTTTGTAGTTAAAAAGGACCGGAGAGTTTTATGTGAATTTTTTTGTTATGCTTTTTTGCCTACAAACAAGTCTGAGAAACTTAGAGGAAAAAAAAAAAAAAACCTCATGCAGCAGAGATCAGAATTAAAGGGACACACCACTGCACTGAAACTTACACTGCATTGAAACTTACAAAAACACAGATAGACTCCTTACCCCAATCCCAAGAGGAGAGAGACTGCTGAAGCAGCTTTATTTGCCTATCACAAAGCGTAATATGGTCATTGAAATAGGGGTCTTTGCCTTTCAGCCATAGTCAGGGTTCAAGAAGTGAGTCAGCCCTTAGAAAGGGATAGGTGTTTGTTGTTTTCAAAAGTTTCGCTGAAGCAGTGAATACAGATGGTGACCCACGAGTGGTACTGATTTTGCAAATAAAGGTTGCCACACCGCATAGGGCTACCAGCTGTGAATGGAGTATATGCAGAAAAGTGTGAAAATTGATACAAGACTGTGCTGAAGCAAGGGAATTTTTAGCAAACAAATGCTGAGTGTAAAATTGCCCTATAAAGAAAAAGGATTTTCAAAGCCAATTGCTGAGTGTTGAGTCCACTGCAAAGAATGTTTTTTTTTCTGCAAGTAAAAAAGTATGCCTATTATTTTGGGAGCAAAACAGACACCCAAAGTGGGAAGTGTGAATGCCATAATACCCAAAGATGAGACTGAAAATTACTGAATTCAGGCAGAAAACCAAATTCTGTTGCTGAAGGGGAGGGATTGCACCTAGCAAATAAATGGTGTATAGCAAATAGACTTTTTTACCTAGCAACTGCACAATCTTGAATACCTGATAAAAGAAAATGCATGCACAGCACTGCTGATATTGAAAAAAAAAAAAAATTACCCAAGAAAGAAAAATCTACAGAGATGCCTGTGAGAGCCACGACCTCTACAAGCAAAATATGCCCATCTGTACGACTATCACAATTGGGGGTTCTAGCAAATACAGTGGCAACAGCTGCAATAGCGCCTCCTGAGGTCAGGAAGAAAATGACACCTGATAGCCTAAAAATGGAGGACAAGATGCAGCGTTCCTGTAATGAACCCAACCCACTGAAGAGTGGCCCTTCCAGTCCAATAAAGAGGAAGACATCTCTTACGGGGAACCCGAACCGAGTCACACCCATAAAACACCCCAAGAATGGTGAGGGTGCCTGAACTCGGCACCAACAGAAAAGACCGCTTCCTTTGATGACGAATATGATCAGCAGGAGACAGAGATCCTGTGGAGGAAAAGGGGGACCGAATTGCCCTGCAGCCTTGAAAAAATGGAGAATTCGTCCCACGGTTTACTGAATATCCAGAGGGCCCAAGGCAGAAATCGTGTACCCCAAAGAAGTGTCTGTCTGGTGCCAACAGTGAGGAACCCTCAACCAGTAATCCCAGGGAAGTGGAGCCGGAACCAGTGAGTGACGATCCATTGACCAGCCCTGAAGACGCCCTAAAAATTGCCAGGCATGACTGTGATCTGCTCTGTGAAGAATTGGAAAGGGAGAGAAAAAATAATGCTGAGCTACAGAAGACTGTGCTCGCAATTTACTCTGCGGCCAGGACAGAATTGGACGATCTCAAGACTGAGCTAGATACTACAAAGGCTACTATTTCCACCATGGATGAAAAGCAGAGCCAATCTGATAAAATGGTGGCTACGCTAAAGCGGAAGTATGAGGAGGCACTGAAGCAGATGACAGTCTTCCAGCAAGAGGTTCACACTCTTCGTATAGAGCTGAATGCCTCACAACAGGAGGTCAACAGTGTCCGGATAGAAGTGGATGTATCTCAGAAAGAGGTTCAGACACTCCACAGAGCACTGGATGCCTCACATCATGAGACCAACAGCTGCCGCATAGACCTGGAAGTTTCCAGAAAGGAACTACACAGTCTCACTGAGTAGCTGGACATTTCAAGGAAAACTATCCTACATCTTAACTTAGATCTCAAAGTCTCTCAGAAGGAGCTTCAGAACTTAAACCTGGAGATGGAAGTCTCACGCCAGGAGACAGCCCGCCTCCAAGCAGATGTGCAAAAATGGAAGGTGGACTGCAAGGAAGCCCTGAATAGTACATACACTGAAAAAAGAGAAAATTTAAGATTAAAAAAAGAAAATTCTGAGTTGACAGAATACGTCAAGGGAAAGAATGAAGAGCTGCAGGCTCTTAAAGAAATAAATAAACTTTTGAAAGAGGAAATGTTTGAAGCAGAGCACCGACTGCAGAACCAACTGCAAGGTCTGCGTACACACCTCCAGTATGCTGAGGAGAAGCAGCAAACGCTGCAGGAAGAAAAGCTGCAGGCTGCTAAAGAGGTACAAGCGCTGCAGGAACGTCTGAATACCCAGTACGTCCCCACAGAGCAGTATGAGGAGCTAAAGGCCACGCTGCATGTCTTCAGAGCATCATTGGAGGCGGAGCTTCGATACCAGGTGACTCTGTATGAGAGGGAGCGTGAGAAGGCTCAGAAACTGGAGCAAGAGCTGGAGAGACAGAGAGACTGTTCAATTCCCTTGAGTCAGTACACCAAGGAGGAAACAGACGCAGCGGCAAACTTGACAACAAAAATTACGGAGCTCCAGAATATGAAGGAGACTCTAATACAGCCACCTAAGAAAGCACTAGCCAAACCTACAGCTGTCCAACAGGCAACAAACAGAGGTAGGAGTGCGGAATCAAAACCAGAAGAATCCTTAGCTGAGGAAGCTGAAAAAATAGGACGTTCTCTGGAAAAGGAGGTGCAACTCAGTCCCAAAGAAGGTGAACTGGCGACTCCGTGGTGTGGAGAAGAGCAGAAAACTCTAAGGGCTAGTCCTAACTGCTCTACAACTGTTGCCATACACTTTGTCTATAAAAAGAGGAGTGCCCGACGCAACAGAAATCTCATGATCACGCACGTGATAAAAAGACTTTACGTGGAAAAAGTCCTCCTCGAGCGACTGAGGAGTGCTGATCTCAAGCACCTACGGGAGGAGACAAAAATAAACTGGAGAAAGGGCTCCAATCCCAGCGGGACATGGGGTTCTCTTCCTCCATCCACTCTCATTCAAGTCACAGAAAGATCTCGAAAGAGAATGGAAGGATGGGCTTTGGCCGTGGTAAGCCCGAGCTTTCCACAAACAGGGGAGGTATGTAATAGGGGACTTATCCCTGTTCACAAAGGTGCCTCTAATCCAGCAGTGTGGTGGTTAACTGCTGGTAGCAAATTAACTAGCACCACCTGCCTGATTACAGGTAGTAGAAAAATCCTGCCTTTGAGACAGAAAGTAACTCCTCCCTAGCTCTGACTGAGAGCTGACCTTTGGAGAGACAGAGCAGAGGTTCTTGAGTCCCAGGAGAGACTGACCAAAAGAAACCCAGATCTCTGGAGCTGAGCGGTCTTGAGCTCTGCACAGCAGAGCTGAATTCAAGACACGGGGAAAAGTACTGCACCTGAAGCTGGACCAGGAAGTGAGATTTTCCCTCCAAGAAACAGATAAGACTTTTATTCTTAAGAGACTGCTTATATCTGCTTATTTTCATGCTATATGTTTTGGGGCTGCGAGAACTGCTTGACTAAGGGAGATGTGAACTAATTGCATAGGATTTCACTAGAAATACTCCCAAGTGAATGGAAGCTTTGTCCCCCCCCTGTGTTTGGATAATTTCCTGATGAAATAAAGCCTATTATAATTTCACATTATAAAGCCTCCTAATTGTGTACCTCTGTGAACGTCCGTCCACAACATCCATACTGTAGTATACCTCTATCACAGACCCAATATAAATTCTCGCTTTTTGCAGATGATATTCTTCGGACCCTATCTAAACCAGTACTGTCTTTCCCAAGCCTCTTCGACTCCATGTACTGTACCAATATGTGTGTAGTTAGGTTGCAACAACATGTGCGTTGTCTGAGGATAGGCTTTTATTCAGAGCCTCAAAACAGGGAACATGAGATCCAGTCTTTAAATGTCCTCTAAAAAGCGTGGTTAACTGGCTCATGCTGGCCTCAGCCTGGGATTTAACATGTTTAGTGCTTAGACAGGGAATCTATCATGTAGCAGGGTGGCTATTATGATTTAAAATAAGCCACACAAAATCCATGCCTTTTAGTCTCGGATTATAAACAGTCACTAAACACTAAATCTCCTTTAATTTTAACATACTGTAAATTGACAAAAGCACGAGATCCCATGCAAATAAAGCATGATTTATGTGAAATTGTCCTCAAAAAGTGTGCACCTCATCTGCGGCCTCACCGTACATCTCGCTGCACAATAACCGCACTGAGACTGCATGAACCTCATTTGTGGTCAGACAGAATTATTATTTGCATTGTTGCAGTGCGTGTTTGGCAGGTGGCATACTGAATTTTTTTGCCTATGATTCTCTGGATGCTACAGTGCAGTGTAATATCTGAATCAGGTGTCTGAGGAGAAGATAAAATGTACATGTCTTTGTATAATTACCTTGTACAGTACATATCTACTATTGCAGTTTTCACTGTATTAAAAAAAACTCTATGCATCTACAGAATCTGTATCATAACTTTTGTGCTGTGCATGGCATGGGACATGGCGCTTACTCCTTGCCACACAAGACCAGCTGGCAGTTATGCCTATATGATATATTGCGCTATTCAAGTCGGGACAGGTAAGAATGCAACAATGACTAACAAAAAGAAGTTATCCCTATAGTTCGTGCACTCAACCTGTAAACGCAACAATATCTGAGATCTATAAGTATATTGTTGACAAGTACGAATTCTATAAAGAAACACCAAACCTAGAAGAGTGGAAGAATTCTATTAGACAGTAATTAAGCATGAATGATTGCTTTATTAGAACACCTCCATGTCCCGGCTAGAGGGGCAGATGCTGAGTACTGCACACAGCGTGGATGGTTATTTGAGTTATTTATAAAATAGAGTTATCCTCTCTTCTTCAGGTCAGCAATACTGATATACAAAGGATTCAATGGCTAAAACAGTGTAGAGAGAGGGGAAAAAAAACAAACAAAAAAACAACAGATATGTACTGTAGATAAGGTAGGGTATTAAGTCTTTGAAGCCAGGGGACAGTGACAAAGAAAGTGGGGAGGGGGAGGGATGCTGGAGGGGAGAGAAAGTGTGGATAAGAATAGAGGCAAGCAGGATAATTACAAACAATTTTGATAGGGTGTGAGAAAACCCATGTCCGCATTAAGTCCTTTGGTTTTGGTGTCAAAGAGTCTTATCATTCTGAGTTCAAATGTTTTCCGTTCTTGGGTGCGTTTAAACATTCCATTGAGGATTTTTTCAAAATAACATGTGAAAATCTACAAACAAAATCTGCTCCACGTTGGAGTATATTTACACTTGTAGTCCAGCGATTCACCAGCCCAAATCATAGAGACATTTATATATTCTGTATATAGACAGACATAGATAATCAGTCTTATAAGAAAAGTATTTTCGGTCTCGTAGTTGTAGGGGGAAGGCTTCTCTCTTTCCTGGATTGCTGCCTTTTCCTCGGGTTATCTTAGCATTCAGGTGTAGAAGTCTTGTGAGCTCCAGACATCTGTGATCCCTGTGATGCAGTAATGTCAGCCACTAAGTCCTTAGTGACGAAACACGTAGGGCGTTTCCCAAAGAGGTGAGTTTGTGGCTGACATTACTGCACGAACGGAGAGAGTACCTTGGAGCTATTGCTATTTTGTTTGGGACTGCTGTCGCTTCCGGTTGTCGCTTCCGGTTTTGCAGTTGCCTGCTGGTGAGCAGTGAGAGCTGTGGGAGGTGTATCTGGAGGGAGTCTCTGACCGTGTTGTTGATTATTACATCATCTGGCTGCGGTGGCTCCAGTGCACCTTGCTGAACCAACAGATACACCAGAGGTGGCACCAATGGGACAGGCTGATACATTCCCTTCACAGCTTCAAGGCGATTGAGTATATCTCATAAATGCTATTTTTACTCTGTTTGTGAGTGCGCTTTTTATATTTTACAATCCCATAAATACTGTTTTATACTTTATCACACTAGGAGTGCGCCTGTTTTTTCTTCTTGTTTTCTGCAGATATCCTTGGGATTTGGTGATCTTTAGATACGGGCAGCAAAACTCCAGTGGACTAAGTACATTTTTTTAAATTTCAACTGACATATCTGGTTTTTATTTTATTTTTTATGTTTCATATATTTTTTATTTTGCTATAGATTTCAGTTGTTTTTATCACAAATTCGCCCTTTTGGGGATTCTTTGATCAATAACCTTGTTAACTCAATCTGATTTACACAGCGATTTATCCTTATCAAGCTTCATAAGGTGTACTCCAATTTGTTATATATATATATATATATATATATATATATAATATATATATATATATATATATATTAAAAATGTAAATACAACTGTATGCTCATCTGCATGCTTAGGCAGGTCTGCAACCCCGCCTTTCCCATTATCACCCAGCACACAGCACTTCCACTGCAGCAAAGGGATTCTGGGAAATGACATGCAAATGAGCACACAAGTGCCACTTTTTGCTTCAAAAACCATTTTTAACATGGTTTCCTATAGGCTTAAGCTTGCTGCATGGTCACAGCTTGAGAACAGCATATATTGAAACAAAAAAGAGAAAAGAAACCCTATAAAGCACTCTGGTATACTGAAAAAGTAACAACAGAATCATTAAATCACATCACAAGAAGAAAAAAACACTCAAAAAAAAATATAAAAAGCAATCCTGCAATATCAAAATCACATATAATATGACTGGCACCTAAATAAGTATAAAGTCAAATATGCTGCTAAAGATCTTGCCATATAATAACACACATAAGTACCACATGTATAACAGGGTATAGAGGTAAACAATTAGCCTCACACCACTGAGACTGGCTGGTCTACAAAACAAAAACCTGCTGGAAGCCACAATCCCTGTGTGATACAATGTAAGGAAGATATATGTGAAGCTAACACAGAATAAACATATTACTAGATGGTAATAAGTATATAGTGAAGCAACTAATTCCCAATAAACAGTCCTTATGTAAGTACTCTGGATATAACATATATACTCAGCCTAGGGTCACATGCTCAGCATACTGTAGGAGTTTGAGTCAGTCCTATAATGTCAGCCAGGTAATGAATTCCCAGTCGGATTAGTCCACTCCACATAGAGATGCTTTGCAGTCTTAGCAGCAAAGAAGAACGTGCAGCAGCCTAGAAGGATTGCAGGAAATTCATAGCAAGCAAGCCCAACGTGCCCGTTTCGACCCTTGGCTTCGTCCGGGGGAATTCCCCTATTCGTTTATACTTCAACTAATAGAGCAGCTGGGAGAACTGATGACTTACTCCACGGTATTACTGTATGTCATATTTTCGATGAACTATATATATTATATATATATATATATATTCAATTTAATGTAGAATTTACTCAGATAAGTGATTTGCACCACGCCCACTCCGTAAAGATGGTGTGCAGCATAGCCAAAAAATATTTCAGTTCAGATACCCTATTTTTAAGTGATTTTGTATAACAGCTCTATAGTTGTTGAGTGTAAATAATTTACCTATTCCTAAGGAGCTACTCCGCATTCTGCATCAAATTGCAGTGTTTATGGGTACCCTAATGAGTAATCTAACCTTTCGTATTGCCACCATTCAATGGTGCAAATAATTTAATCAGTATTAATGACAAGCAATGGCAACTATTTTAGTAGCACAATGCGCATAACATATGAATCTGTATTGGAATTCTGTAGGACCAAGGCGACAGGTCTTCACTGTATGAAGTATAAGAATGGCATGATTTTAATTAAAAATTAGTGCATTTGTAACCTGTTTGACATTCTAAAACCTTTCGGGTATGGGATCTGAATAATGTAAAATTAGATTTTTTCTGTTACAGTAGGCCAAGTGTCAGGCTAAAGTTTAAACATGTCTTTAACATATCACTAACTTAAGTTACTCTATTGAAATCAAATCATTCCTTAATAAATAATAATTTACGAAAAATGCTATATAATAATTGATATTTCAACTAGATGTAATATAGTAGATTGTGTTCAAGTAGAGAAAAAGCCCTATGAATCAAAGTATCAAACTGTATAGCATTAGGTAATATATAATAGTTATTAATTTAATAATTGCAGATATGTGTAGATGTGTTTCTTCATATGACATCTTCCTGTTGGAAGACACCTTACAGCCCCATGCATTTGACATGACATAAATGGATTATTTACTAAGCGATGTGGAATGTATCTTTGGAGTAGCACTGCTTAGTAAAAAATTGCACAAATGCTGTCTGTGATATAATAGGTATATTTCATGGTAAAAGGAAAACTGTTCTCAACAGAATCCAAAGGGAGCAGGATCAACACAAAAATGAAAAATAATACATAGGGCCTCATGCAGAGAGCAGCGCAAAAAGTGAAAGTGGCATTAATTGGGGATTCTGCCTTCAGAAGGCAGAAACCGGCAAGTTTCAAAAAAAGCGCCATTTTTTTTTTCCCTTAAATTCGCCGCGTGCCTGGAGATTTAAAATCTCTCCAGTTTTTTTCTCTGCCGTATGCAGAGAGCCGCGATCGCCATCTAGTGGCTGTTCGCGCCAAAAAATGGCGCGATTTTCACATTTCCCTCTCCACCAAGCAGCTGGGATCCGCGGCCGGTGGAGGGGAAAAAAAAAAAAAAAAAACGCGATTTTTTCCAGTAGTTTCAACAGGCTCTCAGCGCTGGGTTGAAACTCTCCATATGCAGAAAGGAGTTTTTGCCTTTCTGCATATGGAGATAAAAACTCTCCAAAAAAGGTAAAAATTTTCCCCCTCTCCAATTCTGCATAGCGCTGCTCTCTGATGAGGCCCATAGTGTATACTGTTGTGACAAAAAAAAAAAGGTGAGTGGAATCTTGGCTCATATGGTTATTCTACTTACAATAAGTAGATGTAAATAAAAGCACTCCAATATGTGGTGGTGGTATTTCTTTCTGAAGATATATGCTGGTATAACTCAGGATAAAAGAATGAGAATGGACATAGTGTAGATCAAAAATATCACATTATATAAAAAACATGTACTCACATTCTGTACACGTATAAGGGGGCCTAGCAGAGAGCAGGCGATTTTAAAATTGGCGAATTTATAAAAAAGTAGCTTTTTTGGAGAGTTTTAATCTCCATATGCAGAAAAGTGCGAATTCTGCTTGTTTAACATGGATGCGTGTGGCGAGTTAATTGGCGAGATGCGCGCTTCAGAAATGTGTTAAAACAAATTCGCGCCTTTTTTTTTTTCCCTTTGCAATGGCCGCGAGCGGCAGTTTTTTTCTGGCGAGGCAACAACGGAACAATCGCCCGCCATTTTATGGGCACAACAGCCGCTAGATGCCGTTCGGCCTCTCTGCATTAGGATATTTTTAAAAATGGCGAGATTGAGGTTCTCGCCAGCCGCGAGGCGAGTTTTACAAATAAAAAGAAAAATTGGCGCGTTTTCGGAAATCACAATTTTCTGCTGCTTTCTGGCGGATTTTCTCAAAAATTGGCGAATTTCGAAATAGCGCTGCTCTTGCATAGGCCCCTAAGTGGCATATATACAAGTGAGAGACTCTGGGCTGGGTGGTCTTCGTGTGTGCCAATAGTACAGATGAGTACATTGAGTACATGGTTTATTATAAAAGTGATATTTTTGATCTGCACTATGTCATCCCCTTCTTTTTCCTGAGTTTATACCAGCATATATCTTCAAGAAATAATACCACAGCCACAGTTGGAGATGGCTTTATTCCATCTACTTCTTGTAAGCTTGTAAGATGTTGGTGGTGGTTTGAGGGAGGGCAGCCTCAGGTCTGGGCCAGGTTGCAATGGTTGTGTCAGGGATGTCCCAGTTACTTATAATAACACCACAATGGCCAGCACCCAACCAATGTTACCAGCTGTGATAATTAACAAGATCTGTGCCGTGAGCATGATATGGAACACTTGGACCTCCATGGTCTTTTTAAAGTGCTATAGATTAGTAGTATTAGAGTGTTGTGGCACTGATAGTTTGTAATAATCTTGAGTAATTGTCCCACTCCCTTGAGCCTCTTATTTATTAGATGTAACTGAGTCCCCCTACCATGCCTCCGGTTCGGGGAGCTGGTAAGTGGTTTTCCCGGACTACGTGCGATCGGGGTGGGGTGGCCATTTCGAGTTGCACAAGCGCTGAGCGGTGAGCGCACGCATGCGCAGAGAAGGAGTGCGACGGCCATCTTAGTTAGCTCCTGCGCATGCAGCCGTGAGACTTACTGTCCCAGAATCCCTAGGGGAGGGACTGCCCAGTGGGGTTGCCCCAGCCAATTGGATTTTGGCAGGAGGAGAGAACAGGATATCCTCCGCATGCAGGACGCGTGCGGGTCAGTCTGACCAGAGGTACCGAGGAGACAGGTAGTGTCCAGGAAGCAGTAGCTTCCTGGGCTAGGCTAGAACTTGCCCGTAGGCCCGAGTTAGGTCCTGAGCCAATCAGAGGAGTGTTGCAGGGAAGGCCCGAGATAAGGACTCTTCCCATTAGTGGTATTAGTACTGCCACTGGTGACCAGACTCTCTGGCTGGAGCTCACACTGAAGAGGTATAGGGGACCCTTAGGAGAGAGGGATTTGTGTTGGAGGCCCCACTATGTGGGACTCGCTCCAATCCATCACGACATGCACTGTACTGTACCCAGAATGCACCTACATCACAGGGGTGCGCAACCTCACATTGGGTGGGACTGCTGGACATCCGGGTAATGGTGCCACAGCACCCTCATTACTTTGGGGGAACCACCAAATGTTGCTACATTGGGTTATACTGTTGGTACAGTGATACATGTTATATTGTTAGTATGTGTGTACACTACACCTTAGTTATATACATTGCGTGGTGTATTATATTTACTGTGTATTGGTTCCTGGAGGGGTTATCCACGCCAACGCTGGGATCCCTCATAGGTGGAGGTGTGACGCAAGGAGATAGAAACGAGATGAAAATGAGCAGAATAGAGGGGGATACGTTTCTTGTATTGTGTACCAGTGCCTACACCTCTTTACTATTCTCTTCCATTTGTTCCTGTTCCTGGCCATCTACTCTTCTTTTTTAGTCCTTCCGGCGCTTCATTAGCTTTTGTATCAAGTCGCCATCCATCTTCTTTTTACGCCTTCTCTCTCTCTTTTTTCATCTTTTAGAGCCTGTACCGGTCTATCTCTTCCCCTTCCCCGCTATTGCATGCCTCGCCTTGTCCCCTTTCTGCTCGCCCCCCACGCAGCCCTCCCCTCCCAGTCCTTTTTTTCCTTCCCTACTTCCTCCACCCCCCCTTTTCGCTCATTCCTCTCCATCTTCCTTTTCTCCCACTCGGTGCACTTTAAATAACGTAGGCTTACCCGGTTTGGAGAGTACCTCATTCTTGGGCTTCGGTGATGATGACGCTCTTTTTGTTCTACTCCTGTGGGGAAGTAATGTACAAAGTCCATCCGAGCTCAGCCTCTCCCATGAGGGTATAAATATCTCTGAACTGAAAAAGTCTCTTGTGGGTAGGAAAGGAACAGCATGGGCTTCTGTGCGTCCAAGGTGCTCATTGGAGCAGCCCAGCCTAGGGGCGGTTTTTTTTTCGTTTTTGTCGGGGCCCCTTTTCCGGTGGCACTCCCAGGAGGGTTTTGCACAGGGATTTTGGGGGTCCCTTTGGAGGGTCCCCCAATAGGATCCTTACGGTCGATTGATGGTTTCCAGTACAAGTACCAATCTCTTTGGCTAGATTTGGATGGTTCCAGATCACCGTACCAGTGATGTGGCCAGTAACTATGTCATTCGTTCTCCCACCTGCACAATGGGGCACCGAGAAGAGAACGGTGGTACGGTTACCCGGAACCAATCTGGGTGGTTATACGTATTTTAGACCCGAAGGCCCGGGGAGGGGGATCTGGGACTAGACCTTGAACACACCGTCCTACCAACGGTCGCGAATTGTGTTTCCCGGGAATCCCTAGGTGCGGAGAAGGAAACACGGAATTCCCAGGACGTTTTTGCGGGGGGGAGTTGTCTGACTTGTGGTCATAGTGCCTATTGTTTTGTTGCATTGAGTTGGGCAGCGGAACTTCTCAGCTTGCTGGTAAGCCTGTTGCAGGTTTCCTGAGACTGTGCACGTATTGAAGTGCAAATATGCGTTTTATGTATCCGTGTCTGTGGACACTCGACCAGACCGTACATCACACGGCAGCCTGGATTCCACCCAAACATAAGGAAAGGTTGCGGAACTATCCCCATGGAATAGTGTCGGGTACAATTGTACGCATGTACTAGTGCTTCCTTGTCTACTACACAGGTTCTTCTGATCGCCTTTAACGTGCCGAGATGTCAAGAAACGCCTGTTGAATCGCATCGGAGCCAGAAACAGCGTTTCACCCTGAGGATGGTATGGAGTTGTCAGATTGTGATGCCCCAGAATCTTGAGCAGAGCCCGGATCATCTTGCTTTCAAAAATCCATGCCTTGGTCAGATTGAAGGCGTTGGGTTGGGTATAGACCATAATGCACAAAGACTTTTCCCATAGGAATTTCGCCACCATGATGGCCATTCTGGTTGTTCTTTGCGTTGGAAGTCCTGAGCATATCGTGTGTAATGATCCATGACCGACCAGCACCGTTACAGATCCTTCAGGACGAT
This sequence comes from Ascaphus truei, assembly GCA_036426205.1. Taxonomy (NCBI): domain Eukaryota; kingdom Metazoa; phylum Chordata; class Amphibia; order Anura; family Ascaphidae; genus Ascaphus; species Ascaphus truei. The sequence goes on along the minus strand of CM071567.1, from coordinate 272,149,051 downwards.
GCCACAAGAAAAGAAACCATGCCACCAAGTCTATGGGGGCCCAAGCTTTTCAAGGGGAGCCATTGGGGCAGCAGCGTCAGGTGGTAGGAAGCGTTTTCATTGAATAAATCTGGAACACCACCAACAGTGTCGTCTACTGCTCACGCCATTTTTTGGCTAAAAGAACCTTGTCTCTGATGAGTCTAAGGCTTTTCAACACACGAGGATGTCCTATAGCTCGTTGTTGCAGGCTTTCAGAACCATATATTGTAAGTTCCTTGAGAGAACCAGTGTCTTCTATCCGGGTGGTTTGTGGTTATAGTATTTCACCCACCGGAATAGAGTAATTAGGTAGCCATTGTTGATCCTCGAAAAACTTATTGTTATCGCATTGAGATTGGTATGAACCATGTTGCTGGGAGAGCCCGTTTCAGAGAATGGCACCCAGGTTGTTTTTCCAGGGAGGCCCGGAGTGATAGGCAGCCACGGAAGTCAATTATCTGATATGTGTACCATATCGCGCCAAGCCGATGTGATCTTCTATGGAGTGATTGTTATAAAATAACATCGGGGTCACAGTAAAGAGCGGGATCGGGTTGATAGATAGCCTTGGATTGGCATCCAAGGAATGGCCCACCCTCAGTTATGAGGCCCACTTTACCTCCTGATGATAGCCCGCAGTGGTGCACAGGGTAGGTTTGTATTCCGGTCAGGGATCTCCCTCAGAGTTCAGCATATGGACGCGGGTGGGCAGTTAATTCTTGGTCTTCGGACAACTAGACATCGGCTCCTATGTCAGAGGGGTCCCGTTTATATTCAGGGTAAATTGTCGTTTGATAAGGCCACCAATCATAGAGATGGCCGGTTAGCATCCAACTGGCGGTGGGGTCAATATGTAAGTGAGCGGAATGTTATCCATCTTACCTTCAAAAGTGACGCAATAGAGGTTTGGTTGGTAATATGTGAATTATCCATGGATTGCCCATTAGAGCAAGGAATCCAGCTTGTGTTACGGGTAGTCTTGCTCTCTGGGAGTCAAGGACTACGGAGACGTAGGTACTGGTCGGAGTCACTTTCCGGGTATGCTGGTGCAGGATGGCATCCAAGCCGGTAGACTTGAATCTACAGGGAGAATTGTAGGTTGTTGCTGGGTCGCGTATAAGGAGAGAGGAAAGAAAGAAAGAGGTGATCTGCACACAATCAAGAAGCACTATAAGTCCATGCCAGTGCACCACAGACCACAGGGGGGTCGTCCTAACAGTCCCGAACAGTGGTTATCAGGGTAAAGAGAATAGTTCCAGGCACAAGGACTTATAAACAAGAGAACATTATTCTTTTGTTATAAGAAAGTGTGCATGGGACCTTATTTTATCGCGGAAAAGGAGGAAATAAGGCGATTTAACAGGTGGAGTAGGTCTGTTAGGCATGTGTTTCATTGAAGGCACGATGAAACTTACTGAAATGATTGAATGTGAACACCTTTTCATAGGACGTCCCGTACACCTGTGTGTGTTGAAGTGGGTCGTCGCCGATACTCTGCTCTGAGGTTTGGCTTTCCTCCACCCTTGTCTCTCAGGGTTGCGGATATCTTGACGGAAAGTTGTTATAAGGACCTTTGCCTCTGCTGGAATATGAGAAAGCAACCTATCAAGGAAAGATAGGAAGAAAATGAAAAGAAAGAAAAAGAATCGGTTCCCTATTATAGCCCTCTCCAAATAAATGTCAATGATGTATTTGTTGTATTATTAGTTAAATGTATATTTAAAACTTAATACTTAATAGTCTGGTTAATATAAAATAAAGGTGGAGCTCTATTTGGACCTCTGACCAACAAACCAATCTTTTAATGACTATAGCGGCTTTTAGGTACCAGCCTGTAATCTGACGGACGCTAGTACAGGGATCTCGATAGCAGGCATGCGGGGGGGGGAGAGAAAGTGTGGATAAGAATAGAGGCAAGCAGGATAATTACAAACAATTTTGATAGGGTGTGAGAAAACCCATGTCCGCATTAAGTCCTTTGGTTTTGGTGTCAAAGAGTCTTATCATTCTGAGTTCAAATGTTTTCCGTTCTTGGGTGCGTTTAAACATTCCATTGAGGATTTTTTCAAAATAACATGTGAAAATCTACAAACAAAATCTGCTCCACGTTGGAGTATATTTACACTTGTAGTCCAGCGATTCACCAGCCCAAATCATAGAGACATTTATATATTCTGTATATAGACAGACATAGATAATCAGTCTTATAAGAAAAGTATTTTCGGTCTCGTAGTTGTAGGGGGAAGGCTTCTCTCTTTCCTGGATTGCTGCCTTTTCCTCGGGTTATCTTAGCATTCAGGTGTAGAAGTCTTGTGAGCTCCAGACATCTGTGATCCCTGTGATGCAGTAATGTCAGCCACTAAGTCCTTAGTGACGAAACACGTAGGGCGTTTCCCAAAGAGGTGAGTTTGTGGCTGACATTACTGCACGAACGGAGAGAGTACCTTGGAGCTATTGCTATTTTGTTTGGGACTGCTGTCGCTTCCGGTTGTCGCTTCCGGTTTTGCAGTTGCCTGCTGGTGAGCAGTGAGAGCTGTGGGAGGTGTATCTGGAGGGAGTCTCTGACCGTGTTGTTGATTATTACATCATCTGGCTGCGGTGGCTCCAGTGCACCTTGCTGAACCAACAGATACACCAGAGGTGGCACCAATGGGACAGGCTGATACATTCCCTTCACAGCTTCAAGGCGATTGAGTATATCTCATAAATGCTATTTTTACTCTGTTTGTGAGTGCGCTTTTTATATTTTACAATCCCATAAATACTGTTTTATACTTTATCACACTAGGAGTGCGCCTGTTTTTTCTTCTTGTTTTCTGCAGATATCCTTGGGATTTGGTGATCTTTATATACGGGCAGCAAAACTCCAGTGGACTAAGTACATTTTTTTAAATTTCAACTGACATCTGGTTTTTATTTTATTTTTTATGTTTCATATATTTTTTATTTTTGCTATAGATTTCAGTTGTTTTTATCACAAATTCGCCCTTTTGGGGATTCTTTGATCAATAACCTTGTTAACTCAATCTGATTTACACAGCTGATTTATCCTTATCAAGCTTCATAAGGTGCTACTCCAATTTGTTATATATATATATATATATATATATATATATATATATATATTAAAAATGAAATTACAACTGTAGGCTACATCTGAGGCTTAGGCAGGTCTGCAACCCCGCCTTTCCCCATTATCACCCAGCACACAGCACTTCCACTGCAGCAAGGGATTCTGGGAAATGACATGCAAATGAGCACACAGTGCCACTTTTTGCTTCAAAAACCATTTTTAACATGGTTTCCTATAGGCTTAAGCTTGCTGCATGGTCACAGCTTTGAGCACAGCATATATTGAAACAAAAAAGAGAAAAGAAACCCTATAAAGCACTCTGGTATACTGAAAAAGTAACAGAATCTATTAAATCACATCACAAGAAGAAAAAAACACTCAAAAACATATAAAAAGCAATCCTGCAATATCAAAATCACATATAATATGACTGGCACCTAAATAAGTATAAAGTCAAATAATGCTGCTAAAGATCTTGCCATATAATAAACACACATAAGTACCACATGTATAACAGGGTATAGAGGTAAACAATTAGCCTCACACCACTGAGACTGGCTGGTCTACAAAACAAAAACCTGCTGGAACAGCACAATCCCTGTGTGATACAATGTAAGCAGATATATGTGAAGCTAACACAGAATAAACATATTACTAGATGGTAATAAGTACTATAGTGAAGCAACTAATTCCCAATAAACAGTCCTTATGTAAGTACTCTGGATATAACATATATACTCAGCCTAGGTCACATGCTCAGCATACTGTAGGAGTTTGAGTCAGTCCTAATAATGTCAGCCAGGTAATGAATTCCCAGTCAGGATTAGTCCACTCCACATAGAGATGCTTTGCAGTCTTAGCAGCAAAGAAGACAAGTGCAGCAGCCTAGAAGGATTGCAGGAAATGCATAGCAAGCAAGCCCCAACGTGCCCGTTTCGACCCTTGGCTTCGTCCGGGGGAATTCCCCTATTCGTTTATACTTCAACTAATAAGAGCAGCTGGGAGACTGATGACTTACTCCACGGTATTACTGTATGTCATATTTTCGATGAACTATATATATTATATATATATATATATATTCAATTTAATGTAGAATTTACTCAGATAAGTGATTTGCCACCGCCACTTCCGTAAATGATGGTGTGCAGCATAGCCAAAATAAATATTTCAGTTCAGATACCCTATTTTTAAGTGATTTTGTATAACAGCTCTTATAGTTGTTGAGTGTAAATAATTTACCTATTCCTAAGGAGCTACTCCGCATTCTGCATCAAATTGCAGTGTTTATGGGTACCCTAATGAGTAATCTAACCTTTCGTATTGCACCATTCAATGGTGCAAATAATTTTAATCAGTATTAATGACAAGCAATGGCAAACTATTTAGTAGCACAATGCATAACATATGAATCTGTATTGGAATTCTGCTAGGACCAAGGCGACAGGTCTTCACTGTATGAAGTATAAGAATGGCATGATTTTAATTAAAAATTAGTGCATTTGTAACCTGTTTGACATTCTAAACCTTTCGGGTATGGGATCTGAATAATGTAAAATTAGATTTTTCTGTTACAGTAGGCCAAGTGTCAGGCTAAAGTTTAAACATGTCTTTAACATATCACTAACTTAAGTTACTCTATTGTATAATCAAATCATTCATTAATAAATAATAATTTACGAAAAATGCTATATAATAATTGTATATTTCAACATAGATGTAATATAGTAGATTGTGTTCAAGTAGAGAAAAAGCCCTATGAATCAAAGTATCAAACTGTATTAGCATTAGGTAATTATATATAAGTATATATTTAATAATTGCAGATAATGTGTAGATGTGTTACTTCATATGACATCTTCCCTGTTGGAAGACACCTTACAGCCCCATGCATTTGACATGACATAAATGGATATATTTACTAAGCGATGCTGGAATGTATCTTTTGGAGTAGCACTGCTTAGTAAAAATTGCACTAAATGCTGTCTGTGATATAATAGGTATATTTCATGGTAAAAGGAAAACTGTTCTCAACAGAATCCAAAGGGAGCAGGATCAACACAAAAATGAAAAATAATACATAGGGCCTCATGCAGAGAGCAGCGCAAAAAGTGAAAGTGGCATTAATTGGCGGATTCTGCCTTCAGAAAGGCAGAAACCGGCAAGTTTCAAAAAAAGCGCCATTTTTTTTTTTCCCTTCAAATTCGCCGCGTGCCTGGAGAGTTTAAAATCTCTCCAGTTTTTTTCTCTGCCGTATGCAGAGAGCCGCGATCGCCATCTAGTGGCTGTTCGCGCCAAAAAAATGGCGCGATTTTCAACATTTTCCCTCTCCACCAAGCAGCTGGCGCTCCGCGGCCGGTGGAGAGGGAAAAAAAAAAAAACGCGATTTTTTCCCCAGTAGTTTCAACAGCGCTCATAGCGCTGGTTGAAACTCTCCATATGCAGAAAGGCAGTTTTCTGCCCTTTCTGCATATGGAGATAAAAACTCTCCAAAAAAGGTAAAAATTTTCCCCCTCTCCAATTCTGCATAGCGCTGCTCTCTGCATGAGGCCCATAGTGTATACTGTTGTGACAAAAAAAAAAAAGGTGAGTGGAATCTTGGCTCATATGGTTATTCTACTTACAATAAGTAGATGTAAATAAAGCCTATCTCCAATATGTGGTGGTGGTATTTCTTTCTTGAAGATATATGCTGGTATAACTCAGGATAAAAGAATGAGAATGGACATAGTGTAGATCAAAAATATCACATTTATAATAAAACATGTACTCACATTCTGTACACGTATAAGGGGCCTATGCAGAGAGCAGCGAATTTTAAAATTGGCGAATTTATTAAAAAGTAGCTTTTTTGGAGAGTTTTAATCTCCATATGCAGAAAAGTGCGAATTCTGCTATGTTTAACATGGATGCGTGTGGCGAGTTTAAATTGGCGAGATGCGCGCTTCAGAAATGTGTTAAAACAAATTCGCGCCTTTTTTTTTCCCTTTGCAATGGCCGCGAGCGGCAGTTTTTTCTGGCGAGGCACAACGGAGACAATCGCGCCATTTTATTGGCACGAACAGCCGCTAGATGCCGTTCGCGCCTCTCTGCATTAGGATATTTTTAAAACTGGCGAGATTGAGGTTCTCGCCAGCCGCGAGGCGAGTTTTACAAATAGAAAAGAAAAATTGGCGCGTTTTTCGGAACTCACCATTTTCTGCTGCTTTCTGCGCGATTTTCTCCAAAAATTGGCGAATTTCGAAATAGCGCTGCTCTCTGCATAGGCCCCTAAGTGGCATATATACAAGTGAGAGACTCTGGGCTGGGCTGGTCTTCGTGTGTCCAATAGTACAGAATGTGAGTACATTGAGTACATGGTTTATTATAAAAGTGATATTTTTGATCTGCACTATGTCCATTCCCCTTCTTTTATCCTGAGTTATACCAGCATATATCTTCAAGAAATAAATACCACAGCCACAGATTGGAGATAGGCTTTATTTACATCTACTTCTTGTAAGCTTGTAAGATGTTGGTGGTGGTTTGAGGGAGGCAGCCTCAGGTCTGGGCCAGGTGCAATGGTTGTGTCAGGGATGTCCCAGTTACTATATTAATAAACACCACACTGGCCAGCACCACCACTGGTACCAGCTGTGATAATTAACAAGATCTGTGCCGTGAGCACTGATACTGGACAGCTTGGACTCCATGGTCTTTTTAAAGTGCTATAGAATTAGTAGTATTAGAGTGTTGCTGGCACTGATAGTCTTGTAATAATCTTAGTAATTGTCCCACTCCTCTTGAGCCTCTTATTTATTTAGATGTAACTGAGTCCCCCTACCCTGCCTCCGGTTCGGGGGAGCTGGTAAGTGGTTTCCCGGAGCTACGTGCGATCGGGAGGTGGGGGTGGCCATTTTCTGAGTTGCACAAGCGCTGAGCGGTGAGGCACGCATGCGCAGAGTAAGGAGTGCGACGGCCATCTTAGATTAGCTCCGCGCATGCAGCCGTGAGACTACATGTCCCAGAATCCCTAGGGGGAGGGACTGCCCACGTGGGGTTGCCCCAGCCAATGGGATTTGGCAGGAGAGAGAGACAGGATATCCTCCGCATGCAGGACGCGTGCGGGTCAGTTCTGACAGAGGTACCGAGGAGACAGGTAGTGTCCAGGAAGCAGTAGCTTCCTGGGCTAGGCCTAGAACTTGCCCGTAGGCCCGAGTTAGGTCCTGAGCCAAATCAGAGGAGTGTTGCAGGGAAGGCCCGAGATAGGGACTCTTCCCATTAGTGGTATTAGTACTGCACTGGTGACCAGACTCTCTGGCTGGAGCTCACACTGAGAGGAGTATAGGGACCCTTAGGAGAGAGGGATTTGTGTTGGAGGCCCCACTATGTGGGACTCGCTCCAATCCATCACGACATGCACTGTACTGTACCCAGCATGCACCTACATCCACAGGGGGTAGCGCTACCTCACATTTGGGTGGGACTTGCTGGGACATCCGGGGTAATGGTGCCACAGCACCCTCATTACTTTGGGGGAACCACCAAATGTTGCATCATTGGGTTATACTGTTGGTACAGTTGATACATGTTATATGTGTTAGTATGTGTGTACACTACACCTTAGTTATATACATTGCGTGGTGTATTATTATTTACTGTGTATTGGTTCCTGTGAGGGGTTATCCCGCCAACGCTGGGATCCCTCATAGGTGGAGGTGCTGCACGCAAGGAGATAGAACTCAGCCCAGGCTCCCAGAGGTGGAGGCTTAGGCCTCCTGTATGCAAACAGGTATAGCAGCATGCGTAGTTGCCACTTAGTTCCCTTAGGCATAGGGAAAGGGGGCTACTTATTTATAAAATATTTTACCAGGACGTAATACATTGAGAGTTGCCTCTCATTTTCAAGTATGTCCTGGGTACAGAGTTATGATAACAATACATGGTTACATTAAATGAACAGAGGTGAATGCTAGGTGCACGGACCATATACTTCTGAGGAATCTGATGTCGATTCATCTTCATAAAAGGGAACCTTTCAACACTACCATGGGACAGTTTGATCCAGCAGTTGGTTAGGATTGCACCAACTGCACTAAACACTCTCTCTAACAACACACTTGCAGGAGTGGAACTCAGTCACTCAACTGCCACCTTTGCAAGAGCAGGCCATATTTCTGTTTTAGCAGGCCAGCATTCAAAAGGATCAGATTCAGGAGGCAGGAATCACGATATATTCTCCACCATGCCTATAGCACTAGTAGTATTAGAGGTGTCTGCTGCTTCTGTGCTAGTGAGAGCCAGGCTATAGTTATGGATCAAGACTTCTGCTATTGGGTTTGACAACAGTACATACATTCCAGTCATTAGGTGCTTTAAGTTAATCAACACTTTATAACAATTGTTTTAACATAGGTAAACAGTGGGTCTTGGGAGCTGAATCCCATTAATTTAAGCTCCTGGAACCACTTTGTTCTGGAGATACCCACCTCCAGAGATATCGGCAACCTCCTTCATCTCCAGAAGCAGGGGTTCTCCATAGCTGAAATTAATGAGGTTCAGTTCTGAAGACACCCTGCTTCAATCCTATGTTAAAATATTAATAAAAAGCCCACTAATTGTCCCATTTAGAGCAGTGCTGGTCATATTCAGAAGCAGGGACCCCCGCAGCGTTAACCCACCCGGGCCGCTTTCTGTTTTTGGAGCTATTCTCACACGTGGCTGTACTGCAGCCTTGCAGCGGCGCGCAATCTCAGCACTGAGGAAAGTAAGTCTGGCTACATATGTATATAGTTGAGATACGAGAGAAAGAATAGAGAAAAAATGCATGATTGTTATTTACTCTCGTTGCTGCTTTTGCACTTTGCACAATGTTCTTGGTTTATTTGCCTGGCTGCGTGATGTTGTTGTTGTTGTGGAACTTTCAGTGGTACCAAGGTACCGATGTAGTAACTCTATTTGAATGTCAGTTGCTGCTGCGCACTGACATGCACACCAGATGCAGAGAATGAGGGGGAAAATTGTGTATAAGTTTAATCCTCCTTGAAATTAATTGACACAGTATTGTTGTAATTAATATTATAATATTATGAATAAATATACATTTACTGTGTAGCCTGGCTAGTCCAGCCTGCCTCTCTGCCTCCTGTAATGTAAGTTCCTGGTAGTTACAGGCTGTGGCAGGATGTCCTATGGGGCATTGATCCCCCCCCCCCCTTCTGACTCCCTGAGTAGCAGAGGTGGTGGAGACATAGGAATCTGTGTGCAGCCTAATACCTGTCCGGTTCCCCCACACCGTCACAGACCACTCAGCTCTCCTGGACACTCACAGGTATGACTGATCCTCAAACATCTGTAGCAGCAGCACCATCTCTCACTAACTGCGCTACAAATGCTATATCATTTATATAATGAACAGAGAGAGAGAGAGAGACTATTTGTGCAGCAAGGGCAGTTGACGACACACACAGAAAAGTCCAGTCAGTCATATGCTGTTAACGGTTAAGCTACATGTTTTATTAAGTAAATAATGTACAAATATTTGACATATAGTACTACAGCAGCAGTAGCCCTAACCAACCCACAGCCAAACCTTGCCTACAACGCAATGGCTTAAACTTGAGGCTGCACCACTATTTATATATTCTCCCTCCCAAAATAAATCAGTTCGCAGGTTCCGATTCTGAACCCATCAGGTGGATGTTCAGTGATAGAAAAACAAACCCCACATCTGCCTTTTCAAGATTGATCCATGGAATTCCTAGACTGAAAGGAACTTGCAAGCACGCAGTGGATTTGGATTTCTGCAGGAATGTCATCCATCTGTGCAAAAAATGCCTTCCTGGCCTCTATGGTAAGAGCTAGAAAGTCTAGTGTTAGGAATATATTAACTCATGTTTAACACTTGGTGGCCAGCCAGCTAGCTATGGTTTGCCCATGACTAGCTGGTCACTTGGGCTACAAAGGGATTGATTTGATTTACTGTAATATGACCTTTGGTCATCTTTTCTTAGTATTCTCTCTCTTCTAAGCCCTCTTTCATGGTCTGGATGTACCATTATTTAAAAACAATTTAGCATTATTCTGAAATAACATTTATGTTAAAACTCTGAAAATGAGTTCTAGTACAGCCATTATTGTTGCATAAAATAAGCTGTTAACTCAGGGAAATTAACATCTGTCCCTGATTTAATGAAGCTTAGTGAATCCAGACCTTAGACTTTTTGTTTGTTTATTAGAAAATATATATATAATAATTATATAGACCACCAGAATGAATAAAGAAAAAATTAAGTAGAACGTTGTTTGTTTTCAGCATTGTCCTAATAAAAATAAGGCTTATAGAAAACATCCATTTTATATATCACACAAAAGGTGATGTGATTTGTTAATATAATGATATATGATCTGCTAGCTCTTGTCGTCCTGGAATGAGCCATAATAGACTTTTGGTTTAGTCTGATTTGATTCTGTCAAATCTCTGCAAAGGCATGATGGTACACTATAATGTAATGTCAAATACTCTGGTATCAAAATTTTATTTCAAGATTAAGAGAAATACCTCTGACTTTTGAATAACTCCACATATTTTCATGTTTACATTTGTGTTGTGTGATAGATTACATGTGTTTTTTCTTTTTTAAGATTACCAAGAAAAGGAGACTGCTGTGACAAGGATCTATGGCCACATGCTCAGGCTAACAGATGTCACAAACAATTTCAAGAATCAATCAAGCTATGGTATTTTTGCAGTCTGATAATAAAAATCTTATTATGGTTCGTATAATTAAGAATGATATGAATGGATGGAATCTATTCAGAGTTACATCACAAGGAGTGTACCACTCCAACCCGTTAAAGATCTTGATCATTATATATATATATATTTTTTTCATTTTATTTATTGTATGTATATATATGCATATATATATATTGATATAATTGGATAGACAGCGCCTATTAAGGTAACCAACCCAAAAGGCGGTTATACAACCCCCAACAAATCACCAAATAACTTTCCCAGCACAGATGACCTACAACAACAAATAAAAAGTACAAATGTAAATGTGATGTTGATAACTATGATGGTGCAATGTGAGATGTGATAAAAAATTATGTGATTACAAATATATATAAAAAATGTTTTGTAAAAAATTCATATAGGAAAAAATGCAACAATAAAAAATCAAAATAAAAATATAAAAAAAAGTCCTTTAACCCAATGTTGGGTAAACCCTTGTGAGGATATATTGGGGTCCGGGCAGCTTTGTCCTTGGGTCAACAATCTCCCAAAAGATACCTATTAGAAAAAAAAAAAGGAAAAGCGCCCGATCCTTGTGTAAAATCCAATAACAAGGGTTTAATAATATGAATCACGACAAATGCACACTCACAATTTGTCACTGCATAAAAAGCATTGTATGGGTAAGCCCATGCACCAACATGTAGCCAAATCGCCGTCTGTTTGCTCTGTCACGTCACTCCTCACTGCTACTGGTGTCACCTGGTAGACAGTCCCTCCGGCAACCCAAAACTGCAGCCTGTGGTTCCTGGCAGACTTGATCAATATTTTTGCGACTAAGGGAACTCCTTCCCCTTCCTGGCATCTGGAGTCTGAGCTACTCTACCACCATAATTCAACTGAACCACGTGACCCTACGCGTTTCTTCCCCTGATGAAATCCGTTGTGTCGGAAGAAACGTATATTGTCACGTGGTTCAGTTGAACTATGGTGGTGGAGTAGCTCAGACGCCAGACGCCAGGAAGGGGAAGGAGTTCCCTGAGTCGCACGCAATATTGATCAAGTCTGCCAGGAACCACAGGCTGCAGTTTTGGGTTGCCGGAGGGACTGTCTACCAGGTGATACAAGCAGCAGTGAGGAGTGACGTGACGGAGCAAACAGACGGTGATTTGGCTACATGTTGGCGCATGGGCTTACCCATACAATGCTTTTTATGCAGTGATAAATTGTGATTCATGTTATTAGACCCTTGTTATTGGATTTTACTCAAGGATCGGGCGCTTTTCCTTTACTTTTTTTCTAATATATATATATATATATATATATATGTATATATATATAAATACATATATTTATATACATTTTTTTAATGCATTCTATTCTCAATTTCACACTGAGCTATACATATTTTATAAAAGCTAAAATACCTGTAATGTTGATTATCTGATTAATACAATTATACATACACAACCTACATTTAGTAATCTGAGCAGCTACTCTATATGGTTTTTAGTTCTATTAACAAATAATATAATTACCCAGTTAGGTACGGATTCAAAGAAAACTATTATTGACATAATAAAGGTCTAACCTTAGATAAAAGTTCAAAATAGGTGCACTCACGATACCAGGTAAGAAATCGCCATGGGTGCAAAGCAACAAAAGTCTTGCTGGTTGCGGCACCAAAGGTAGATCAAATATAGAAATAGAAGCACTCCACTGGTCTTCCAAAGATTATAAGATTTATTGCAATACATTTTAAAATCTTGAGGAAACCAGTCGAGTGCCACTTTTTCTATTTTTTAACCTAAGTTAAAGACATTTTAAGTGTTAATGTGTATCTTCAAAGCTCAATAACAAAATACAGCTGAACCCCGTTATAGCATGACCCGTTATAACGCAAATTCGGCTATAACGCGGTTTTCACGTGGCTCCCGTTTAAAAAAAAAACATTTTTAATTTTTTTGCACACTGCACACTGCCACACTGCCACACTGCCACACTGCCACACTGCCACACTAACCCACTCTCACTGCACACACTCTCACTGCAAACACTCTCACTGCACACTGCACACTGCACACTGCACACACTCCCAGCACTCACTGCACACACTCTCACTGCACACTGTATACTGCACACACTCTACACTGCACACTCTCTACACTGCACACACTGCACACACTCTCACTGCACACTGCTCACAGCACACTCTCACAGCACACAGCTCTCACAGCACACAGCACTCACAGCACACTCTCACAGCACTCACAACACACTCTCACAGCACTCACACCACACTACACCACACCTCCCACTCCCCCTCCCTACCTTTGGTGTCGGCTGCTGAGATCGGAGCGGAGCTGGCATCAGGAGGAGGGGGGGGGGTCGGGAGGAGGGGGGTGTCGGGAGGAGGGGTGAGTGAGGAGCAGGCTGGGACTCGGAGGGCTGCGTGGGCTATGCCGCGGAGGGCCAGTAGGTGTGGGGGCCTGAGGGGGGGAGGAAATGGATGCCGGTGGTGGGAGGTAAGGAGCAGGTTGCGGCTGGACTCGCCATTGCTAGGGGACGTGTAGGGCTTCCGGCCACCTTTTCCTTACTTCCATCCTTCCCTCCTCACTCCCTCCCGATCAGGCGCGGCGGCCATATTTTTTTTAAATTAGCGCGACCCCGGTTCTAGCGCGGTCGGATCAGGTGGCTCCCGAGGACCGCATTATAACGGGGTTTAGCTGTATTATGTTCTGTTTTCGACTGCAAAGCACCAGGCTTTTTAAAGATAACACAAGGCCATGCTAATTTAGCATGGAGTTAGGCCTAGGCTAATGAGATATACAACAGCCTTTGTTGTTCCATGTAACTAGCTTTGTGATTATGCATTAACCTCAGTGACAATAACAGCCATTAATGTTTTGATAACGGCCCATCGTTCGCACTTAACAGACCTCTATGGATCTGGCCACAAGTATAAAAAACAAATACTTTTTATTCAATTACGTTTTGCTATTATTGTAGTGGGAACATAGTACCAGGTTAGCAATAGGTCTGTTCACATAAATGTAGTGCAAGTGTGTTTTCACTGTGTGATGGTGGCTACTAGTTGAACGTATATGTTATACATCTATACTATACATTGAATTAAAGTATGTTCCCCATGTTGGTAAAGAGATCATCTCATTTCAAATGAATATGACTAAAATGTTCTCCAGCCGAGGAAGATGAATTCACAGCACATGTATGTAGGTCTTTATCTAAAATTCAACCGGCATTGCCAAATTGATCAGAAATAAATTGGGGTACTTTTGAAGTTTGGGTTGTTTGGCCTTACACTCATATAATTTCAGTAGCTCAGAGTTCCATTGCCTTTCTTAGGCCGAGCTCATACACTCTGCTTGCTTTCGAGAGTGCCAGCTCCATCTGTGCCGCGCTGCTGTAGCCCAGGAGATGTGTGCTCAGAGTGTTGCGGGTATTTGGGGGCATGATGGGGGTGTGGCAGAGGCTTGTCGGACGCGTCACGAAGCTGGTTCGCCCTCATTGGCTGAACCAGCTCACGTGACGCTGATGTCACGCGGCAGTCGCCTGAGAAGACAACATTTATTGTATTATCAAAATATAATGGAGAAAAACCTCGCTCTAACTCCTTGTTGGTGAAAGCGTGCTGCCTAGGGATGTACAAAATAGATAAGGATGTGTACCAAGGAAGGTACACTGAAGAATCCCCTTGCAGGCGCACCGCAGACCTTTATAGTATAGACGGTCAGGGGTGGATGTAGTGAATAGTTTAAACTTTATTAAATAACTGTGTAAATGTGTAATTAAAACAGTATATAGTGCAGTACCATACACTAAAATAAAAGATAGACAGTGACGTCTATATTACTCCGCCAAGCGTCTCGCTGAGCTCTTGGGCTCTAGTCAATGTAGTATCGTAGCTACATAGGATACCTATAGTCCTTCAAATCACATACTCCATGGTAGAGGTAAGTATATGTGATCAGATAATGTGATATTGTGCACTGTACGATCACTAATGATAATTCCCCTTGGTCCCCACTGGGAGTGTGGATTTGATGATAGAATATGTGTTCAAGGTAATTTATGTTTGGACATCTGTGTCCAAGCACAGGGATAAAATACACCTTGAACTGTGTTTGAATGGGACAGTTTGTCAAAAAATCAAAACTCTGCCGTGTCAACAAGCTATGTCGCCGGCAGGCGTGCAGGCACTTGGCTAACTACTATAGTGACACTGCCAGCATAAGCTCGACCTTATACTCTTAATTGTTGAACTAGCAACCTGCCAATTAAAATGTGCTGGTGTGTGTGCATTTATTTTTTCAATGTTGAAAAGGGCAATATTTGGATCAGTAAATATGAAAAAGTTATAGAACATCAGTTAAACTAAAATGTCAATGGTTTTATTAAATGTGAAGGGAAGGAAAGACCTGATAAGTTTTTTTTATGACCTATTAGTACAGTATGTGCCCTCTTACCATGTTTTTCAAGCAGCATTGTGTAAGCTTAGTAAAATTATATGGTTGTCATTTGGACTTTGCTGCAAATGGTGGTTTAATTTTAGTTGTTGATTTAGGTGTTGATTTTAGTTATATAAAAAGAGAGTTTGGTTTGGGTCAGGAGGAATTAAATAGTTATTTGTATGTATGTATTTGTATATCTTTATCTATATAGCACCCACAGCTGTACTTGGCGCTTTACAACAGACACAATACAGTACAGGGAATTATACAGTAGTACAATAAGTGGAGAGAATAAGATCAGAAAATAAGAAATTAAATCCATGCCCCGAAGAAATTAATCTATGTGGTATGATGGGAGATTTACAGAGAAAGAAAGTGAGAGAATAAGTGCTGTAGATGGCAGTCATTGGAAGGAGTGATTATGGGTTTGTGGCAGTAGGCAGGCGTCTAGGCCAGGGGTGCACAAACTGGAGGGCATGACATTTTTTGGGGGGCCCAGCCCTTACAGAGGCCCAGGGCTCTTCCCCACAACATTTAAATTATATGCTGGGGGAGCCTGCGAGGCCTCTGTAAATTCCTTTCCTTGTCTCCGGAGTCTTCTGGCGACGCGTTGCCATGACAACGCGTCATCAAATGATGCCGCGGTGTCACATGACGTAATGTCAGAAAACACCGGAGAAAAGGTAAGGAGAGGGGCGGGGGGCTAAAGCAGGGGGGGAGAGCAGGCAGGGGGTGCAGACAAAAAACGTGTGCACCCCTGATCTAGGCTATGGAAGCGCTTCATTTAAGAAGTGATTTGAAAGGTCAGTCTTAAAGGTGAGTAGAGGAGGTGCTTGGTGGATTGTAAGGGATTTCCACAGGTAAATGGCAGTGATGGAAAAAGGTTTAAGGCGAGAGAGAGCAGTAGAGGTGAAAGAGGTGGAAAGGAGACAGATGTTGGTAGAACATAGTAGATGTGCAGGGTTGTAGCGAGAGATCAAAGCTGATATTTAGGGAGCAGCAGATGAGTGGAGAGCCTTGACAGTATGGAGGAGAATTTTGTGTTGTGATCTGAAACTTGATGGGAATCAAGGAGAAGGATTTAATGAGAAGATGAGCAGAGACTATTTGGGGAACATGTGAAATTATTCTAGCAGCAGAATGTTAGATTGCAAAGGAGAAAGTTGTGAGGCAGGGATGCCTGTTAGTAGAATGTTACAATAATCCAGATGGGAGAGAATAAAGGCGAGAATTAGAGTTTAGCAGTAGGGTGAGAAAGGAAAGAGTGGATCTAGCAATATTATAGAGGAAGAAGTGCCAAGTTTTAGCCATGCTGTGAATCTGTATGAAGAAGAAAAGGCAATAGTAAAATGTAACTCCTAAGCAATGTGTTTTGGCGATAGGATTAATGATAGAACCCTTTATTGTGATCGAAAAAGGGGATATTGCGCCCGGTTTAGGGTGAAATTTGAGGAGCTTAGTTTTAGCCATATTAAGCTTAAGGTGGCGGAGTACCATCCACGAGGATATAACCAGGAGACAATCAGAGACTTAGGACTGGATTGTAGGTGTGAAGGTAGGATAGACATATCTGTCTATCTCCATAGAGATGATATCAAAGGACAAAAGAGTTAAAGAGGTCACCATTTTATAGTGTGTAAAGCGAGGAAAGGAGTTGTCCAAAAACAGAGCCCTGAGGTACACCAAGAGACAGATCAACAGAAGACGAAGACATGTTAGTAACACAGACTGAATATGTGTAATGGCAGAGGTATTAAGAGAACAGGCTAGAGCTTTGTTGTGGATACCAAAGGAGTTTCAAATATTAAGGAGAAAAGGTTGATTGACAATATCTAAGGTAGCAGAGAGAATTCGAGCAGAATTAGTAGGGAAAAAGGACATTGGGATTTCGCTTCATGTAGATCACTGGCTAACTTAGTGAGCACAGACTCGGTTGAAGCAGCTGTACGAAACCCAGCTTGCAAAGGGTTCCTGAGGGCATGGGGATTAACAAAGTTGATCATACGCGAGAACACAACACATTCTAGCAATTTGGAGATAAACAAAAGCAGGGATAGAGGGCCAGTTGTGACCACTGCATTCTTAAAGGAAGAGAAGAAAATGCCAGAGGACAGGGAGGAATTGAAGATGTAGGTGAGAGTGGGGACTAAGACAAGAGTAAGAGTTCTGATGAGGTGTGAGGGGACAGGATCGAGAGGGCATGTGGTAGAGGGAGAAGATAAAATCAACTTACAAACTTCCCGTTCTGTAACAGGAGAAAATGAGACAAGTTCAGAAAAATGAGGTTTAGGTTGAAGCAGAGAGCAGGGTGAGGTGAAAGAAGGAATTTCCTTGTGGAAAGCATCCCTGTTGTCTTCAAAGTAGTCTGAGATTTCTTCCAAAGGCGTTCAGACGAACGAGTGAAGGTGTGAAGGAAGTATGTTTGTATGTATGTATCTATGTATATCTTTATTTATATAGTGCTGTCAATGTACTCATCGCTTTCCAAAGACAATACAGTACAGGGAATTCTAATAATACAATAAGTGCAGCAAAGTTAGACAACAGAAAAGGAGATCCCTGCCCCGGAGAGCATACATCTAAGTGGTGTGTTGGGAGACATATAATAATGGGTATAGAACATGTTCAGAAACCAAAGGCCGGATAGAAAAAGGCAGTATACTGCTACAAAGAGAAGTGTACTGGATTTATACTCTGGATACAGTACACCCAAAAGGTCTGAATGACAATCTATCCCTGGGTTGTTTTCTCACAGGAAGATAAACATGTTTCTTATACAATTTTCCCACGGACATGTTGCTGTTGCTGCTACTGTTGTTGACATCTATATTAAAAGATAAAGTTAGTTATTCTCTGGAACTAGGGTTAAAAAATGATACTCAAGATTATAATTAATGATATCTGAGATTATAAGTAATAATATTCCTCACTGTTTGACTGCAGATATAGATTGAGCAAAGAAAAACTTCCGTTTTTAAAATTTTTATTTTATTTTTCGCTATGCACAGTTTGGAAATATATGCTAGATGAAGACTGTTGCTATATATTCGGCTGATTTTGTTATTTCCTTATATACATGATGAAAAAACTCTGTTAGGATGAACACACTGCACATTTCAGGTTCTGGATGGTGATGGCAAGCAGCTCATGACAAAGGACATAAGCAATGGATGCTAGGGTCAATGAAAAATAGAGGGTGACAATGCGTGATACCATTGCCTAGTGACAGGCAAACACAAGGAGAGGTGGTGGCCAAGACAACCAGAAAACAAATAGTTCAGAGTTATATTAACTAAATGTGGTTCTATAAACTTGGGACTTAGGGAGCAGGACTTTAATAGTGGGTATTTGGGCGGAAACCGTGATTAAAACGTGTAAAAAGGGTTGTGGGACAAAAGTGCTGGTTGTCCCCCCAGTTTACCCGCAAATCACGTCTGGTCTGCGGGTACGCGTGTGCATGTTATCATATGTGTATTTTCCCCATGCAATAGTGTAATTCCGCCCACAAAGCCGAATGTATCATACAAATCCCCAAGCCCAGGTTAGAGAAAGAAATGTGTGTTTTAAAATGTTTATTCATCTCTATGTAGACAGTCCTGGTAATTTTATAAGGCAGGATGTCTGCATGGAAATGTTGGTGAGTGGGGAAGGGTGGAGTACCGAGTCCAGAGACAAAGACTCCCCACGGGGAAGAATCTTTGTTCCCCCAGACTCAGTGAAGCCTACCCAGCAGGAGGTATGGGGCTGGCAAGGGGAAGCCGTTGCTGATAGGCACGTTTCCCATTGGCAGTATGAATTTCCTGCTTGCTGGCTTTCTGAGCCTCCTCGACACACCTCCTCCTCTGATGCGTACAGCAAGATGAGCCGGATTGGCTGTTGCAGTTACGATCCGTTCTCTGATTTGTCGCTAGTCCCTCTTGCATGTTAAACATAGGACACTGAGGTCTATGTAAGGGAACTGCCCGATCAGAGAACCAGACGATCTTGGGACTTGGTCCGGTGAAGCGCAGGCGGCTTTTCAAAGGTGCTTTGCTCTGAATAGCAAAGCACTCGGCACTGAGTTGCCGGAGAAGCCTAGCCGAGGACAAGTTCTACAGTCGCGGCCAAGTTCTGATAATCATCAAAGACCTGGCCAGTGGGGAAGGCAGGTATTTCTCCCGAAAAGAGTACAGTAGAGTTCCTTGACGTGGAGCGGACAGGGTAAGCCTTTATGAATCAGGAGCCCTGCAAGTAGCTGGGATGGATACTCCCCCCAGACAAGCGTGTATTTACTGTATTTTGTGTTTCATTGTATGTCTGCTGGTTTTACCAGAATAAACACCATTTTATTCCACTACCTTGCCCTGCCTAGTGAATTGATCTCAGAAGGTAAGGGGTGTAAAAAGTACTGGTCTCCCGTGACAATGTCATAAAAAATGCTGTTTTTGTAAAAGAAAATATTTCTTTGATTCGTTTAGTCAACTATCTAAAAAAACACTCTGATATTTATATACAGTATCAAGGGTTATGAGCACCTAAAAGCAAATGTTTTACCTCTGACATAATACAAAGTACTGTACTAATTCTAGTCATTAGTTCTTCTCCTTTCTTTGCGTCAAAAACTACATACATACAATTAGGTTAATTAAAATACCTACGGCTAGGAGACCAGGGCTATGGCTGAATGTATTGAATCATCCCTAGGTAATGATCTGTGTCAAATCCAAGAAACTAGACAAACAGGCTTCCTAAAGCTAAACTTCCTTTTTCGTTTTTATCTTTAAAACTTTTTATAAACAAGAAGCAGTTCCAAGCACATTTTGTTGCGTGAATTAGCACTTTCCTATGTGTTAATTGACTCTCATACTGTATGTATTTTCAGATACAGTATGTAAAATCCGCACATTTACAAATAATCACAATGTAAGCCTTTTTTAAATTATATTTAATAATATATAATTTTCTGTTTACATTTACATTTGACATTTATTATAAAAGTTCATTTTTACAGAACACCCAATATTCATTCAGTTAAGTGAGTGCTTTATCCTCTTTTGGTTTGACATTTATAAATAAAGACTCATAATATTACTGTTTTGTTGTATCATAGGATCACAACTATGGGCCCTATCCTATTTGTACAAAAGCATTTGATTGGGCTGTTCTCAGCCACAGTTCCCCATTGAAGTCAATCAGAAAATGTAGCCGAAAACCTCTTGATTGAACGCTTTGACGCATATGGTATACAATCATCCCTTATATATTTTTACATTTAAGTATGGAGAATGAGAATGTCCAATGGGTGATGAGTAGTGAATAAGGAGAACTATAAGAATTTGAATGTATGTTTGAATACACTCATGGATTAAAAGTTGTTTTATTATTATTCATTATGTCATGGGCGCCACTGCTCTTTGTGTGTATTCATTTTCTGTCCTTGTACACTGGCGACACACTTTATTCGAGCTCGGCTAGTCCCACGAATTCGGGTATACCCGGGTGTATTGAGGTTTGTGACTGTTTTCTGCCCGAGTGCATTGAGTTATTTTCCGGCAGGGATTGAAGCATTTTATTCCCGCTGGCTGCAATACTGCACAGTACATATATATATACTGCATTACAATTCATGAATTTATGCCATCTGGTAGACACGCGAAGCATTGCAGCCTATTAAATCCTAATCATTATCATTTAACAGATCAGCCGCCCGTCAGCCAGGCATGAACCCAGGCTGGGAAGGCAAATGCAACGGGGCTTGTCAGAGGTGAGGAGCGGCGCATTCCAGGTATCTGCCAGGTACATACTGGGTATTTGCTCGAATAAAGTGTGTCGGTGCAGTAGATGTCATTTATGAGTGTGGTTAAGTAAATCAGTAACTATAAAAGTGATGATATGTGAATGATCATACTGTAGCTTCACAGAGGATCAAAGCGTGTGATATAGAAAGAAATCACTGTCAACTATAGCAAAGCATAAGCAGAGAAGTGTGCACAATAACATTTTGTAAAAAAAATACTTGCAGACCTATAAATTATATTGCCTTGACACAAATTATATCTCTTGGTACTTTTATAAATGTAGCCCGGTCCTCCCTTTAACTCTTCTCACCTCCGCTTCAGGCGGGTAGCCGGTAAGGGCGCCGCCATTTGTTTGTGAGCTCGCATGTGCAGAAAAGGTTCACGCATGCAAAGATTCCAGCAGCCAATGGCTGCACAACACATGACACAGTACAGCCAATAGGGCTGCTAGAATTTCCTGAGGGAAGATTGGAACTTTGGGTGTGCTTGAAGTTTGCGCTGACAGTTAGGAGAGTGGCAGTTGGAGCTGGGACAAGGAAGGAGTAAGTTAGAGTATATGTGCAGATGTCAGTGGCATCTGCACTAGGCCAGTTACCCCCTATTATGCTCCAGCTAGGCCCCGACTCCCACATAGTTTGTGGCTGCGATAGGGACTTGCCCCTCAGATAGGGACCCTGCCCTGCTTAGCAATATTAGTGTTGGGGACACAGGGAGATGTCGCACGGTGGCTGCGGCCTGTGGTCCCGGACACAGATCGTCTTACATTAATAAATAATTTTTTTATGGTGGTACAATCCGTGAGGGACCCATCCAACGTTGAGGTGGAGGCTTCGCAGTATCGGTATCGGATCCGTGGATCCCAGCATGGTGGCATCAGCGCGCCTAGGTGTGGCATCACCCGGCAGGTACCCAACGCATCTGTGCACCAACTCAAACATTATAGTGGGGCAGCGCTGTCCCACAAACCTTGGGTTGGGGAGCAGAGCATTGGAGGGTACGGCCGTGCGTGGCCTGGTTGGTGATATATATATATATATCCTAGGTTATTTATGTTCAGTAAAACTGTTATCTTTCATAAGTATGTGTTTTATTGTATGCGGGTCCTGTAGCGGGACTATTCTACATCATACAATCCTGTGCAGGTGGAGGCGCTACCGACTGAACATCGACTCAGGTATACCCCAGGTTCCCAGTAGCAGAGACTTAGATCTCCTGTGCACCACAGGTATTGCACCATATACACACCGTAGCCACACATCTCTCAGCGGCTGTGGAAAGTGCACTACAAAAACAAATAAAAAGTGTGTGTGTGTGTGTGTGTGTGTGTGTGTGTGTCGAGCACGCACATTTTAAGTGAAACTTCTTTGTCTTTTGTCACAGAAATTGTATTTGTGATAGTGATGTTTTTAATTAAAAATCAAAACACAATTTCAGTGCCAAAACGCAAAGAATTTTGACTTATAACACGTGTTTTAGCTATTTGCACTTCTATATTTATAGTAACTGTGAATTCCTTGTGTGTGTGTGTCAGTGTGTCAGTCATTGTGTGTGTGTGTGTGTGTGTGTCAGTGTATGTCAGTGTGTAAGTAAGAGTGTCAGTCAGAGTCTGTGTGTGTGTGTGTGTGTGTGTGTGTGTGTGTGTGTGTGTGTGTGTGTGTGTGTGTGTGTGTGTGTGTGTGTGTGTGTGTGTGTGTGTGTGTGTGTGTGTGTGTGTGTTTGCATTCAGTGTGTGTGTGAGTGAGTGAGTCAGTCAGTGTGTGTGTCTGTGTGTCACTGTGCGTGTGTGTCTGTGTGTCACTGTGAGTGCGTGTGTTAGTCAGTGTGTGTGTGTGTGTGTGTGTGTGTGTGTGTGCGTGCGTATGTGTGTGTGTGTGTCTGCGTGCGTGTCAGTCAGTGTCTTTCCTCTTCCTCCCCCGACATCACTGATGGGCTCTTCTGTCAGCAGTGACATCACTTATGGCTTCTTCTGCCAACTTATGGAATTTTGTTACAACACAAGGGATCAAAACTGTAGGTGCCAGCAAAGAAGTTTCACTTCAAAAGTCCAATGACAATGGTACAGTATGTGTCCTTTTTTGTATTCTAGCAAACTATGCATTTGAAATATGCTAAGAAAGTGTAAACCAACTTTACCCATGACCTGCAATATATCATGCTGAAATTACATAGAAATAGGAAATACGTAATGTCACATCAGATAATATTTCCTTCATTGCAGGTGTTCTCATAAATATTCTCAAACTAAAAGATTTGTGTAGAAATATGACTTTAGACAACGTATGCTGATGATTCATTGGACTTTTGGCATTTCATTTTTCATCGAATTAGAAATTGCATTAATTCTAGTACATTTTACAATGAAACTGCCAAACTCAATTTATTTTGGTTTCAGAGAATATTTTGATAGAATTTGACTTGGAAATAAAACTGTAGGTACGACATGGGTAAAAGTTTTTATCCAATGTAACAGTGTTTTCCCCCCAATTGTATATCGGGGCCATTACTGGATGTTTGTGGTGCATACCTGCTGGTAACAAGAGGGCTGAGTCATCCGTGGTAACTTTGGGACACAGGAACAGGCTTTGGGGTCTATACCCCACGTAATACTTAGCAGTGCAGCACCTCCATCTGCCTTAGGCTCCAGGGATATGGAGGCGATCTCCCACGGTAGAACTGTAACTCTCCCCTCAATTAGATCACACTCCAGGCAGGAGTTATATTGCAAAACAGGAACGGGTTTATTACTACTCGTATTGGAGTGATAAAGGTACTCAGCACCTGCCGGATCACAATCTCTTTTATCAGATATCACCAAAGATAGTCCCTGGACAGTCACTATGGGCATAGGGCACCTGCAGCCGTCCTAGCTCTTCCCCACCTCCCTAGCAGAGGCAGAGGTATAGTCACTCTACTCCTCCCCGTAGGGAAGAGCAGATGGGAAGTCCCCACTCTCAGGCTCCCAGACGTGACCTGCCTTCCTCACACAACAGGATATGCCACCCTCTGCTGTCACTCAAGGGCAGCACCAAAGGATAAAGGGGGAAAACCCCATGATAACTACTGGCAAACCTGTGAACACTAGGGTTTACTGCCAGCCCACTGGGTAGATTTAGTAGCCAGGGGGTACCCCGCTACACCTCCCTCTGGTGGAAATACCAACTGCCCCGCTTGGGGTTCTAAATTTTCGTGTAACATCTCTGATGTAACCTGAACAACAAAATAACATTTCACATGATATCACATTAATATGCATGATATACAGTTTTAGTGAACAAAGTACATTACAGTTTTATTTACAAGGCATCTAAATGACTACCCTGTGGAACATAGGTTCTTCCTAACTGGAGAACCTTGTTATATTATTAGTGCTCCAGTTCTTATAGCTAACTAATGTGCTGTACTTCTGGACACTGTCACTGAAATTTACCCCATTAGGGTGGTCTGAGTACGGCATGATCCACTGGATCTAAAAACGCTAGCATAGTTATATTCCTCATAACATACTGACAACCACAACAGGCAATACATTAGGCACAGAAACTATGGGTCTTGCAGGGTCAGGCCTGCATGATTCTTTAAAACATTTCTCGGTACTATCACCCCTTTCTTCTGCGCTATACCAAGTCTCATCTGACTCCTCAGAATCCCAATTCTCTCTAGAACTATTAGATTCTAGATTCTCCTCTGAGCTATCAGTGTGCCACCCAGAACTATGGCAAAACATCTCTTCACTTTCCCATCTAGACAGCCTAGGTAATCCCTCTAATTCCTCATAGGGCATAAACTCTTCCATGATATCTTTAAATGCTTCGTTGGAGAAAGTAATTAAATACTCATCCTTATCAGAACTGATCTCTATCTCTACCCCCAAAGGCTGGTTGAAATAAAGCAATCCCTCTTTGCGATCACACTCCACTCGCACATAATGCGGAGCTACATAAGGTTTCACTAGAGCAGAAGGTACAGCATTAACAACATTGTCGGAAACCCCAAAGTTTTGAATTTGACCCGGATTATGGCATTCTTTTAGTGAGTTAAGTGTTCTAATTTTCTTGGGGACATTGGGCACAGCAAAAGTACAGTAGCATTCTCCTTGGCCTCAAGTCCGTTCATGCGTGCCCACATAGAATTAATAAAGCACCACAGTCCCACACAGGGTGAAGCAGTACTTACCGGAGCGGGGATCGAAGACTTCTCATCTTCCCCGGCAGTTGCCGTAGTAGCAACATCCTCGGCAACAGCTCTCGCAGGCTCCTGAAACAAATCCAGGCCCCGCACCGGAAGTGCATCGACATCCGGTCTTGGAGGAAACGTGTCACCGTGGTCTTCCTCATGGAGGTTAGGACCGTCCAAAGCCTTCTCGCCGAAAGTTTCCCTCGAACTCTGTGGAAAGTGAAGGGGTGGTCTCTCACCACTCTGCTGGTAGGCTGGAACCCAGGCATCCTCTTTAGGTAGAACGGGAAGCGGAATCACATTTGGCTTGATACACACAGCAGCTGCTCCATCACTGCTCTGGGGTGATGCCAGCAAGGACACTTCGGGTGTGACTTGTGTTGGTTCTGGCTCTCTGGCCGTCTCTGAACCTTGAATAATCATCGGGACATATGGACCCTCGTTAACAATTTTTAGGGCCCTTAGACCCTCTCTGATTCCCAACAGCAGGGTAGATTCATCTTCATCGAGCTCAGCATCCAAGCCAATAGAATCCGGGAACTGAAAGTCCATAGGCCCTGGTAGCATGGACAGGAAATAATTAGCTCCTCACCGTGGGCAAGTAGCTCCCCAGACCAGCTCGCCGCCGGGTAATCACAATTGGGGCACAGGCACAGCAAGTACTGAGACTCGCTGACTGTTAACCCAATATATAAATAAATATTTCTTTTAAACTTGTAACGATCAGCGTTTTTTCATTAAAGCTTGCTTGTAATTTTTCTTTAAACTTGTTTGTGTTTTTTAAATTGATTTTATCCGTATTATATGTTTGTATCTTTAGTTAATATATATTATGCTTTAATAGATTAATAAAGTTGTTTGAAGTTATGTTAGATTGTTAAGTTTATATTGTCAATAAAGTTTGTTGTGTTTCTTGACGCGCTGATGTCACCGCGACACCCGCCGTGAAGCGTGGTACTCGTGATGCACTCTGGCAACAGGGCGCATTGCAGGTGATACAGCTAAGCGACGGGTTAACGGGACGTTTGGCGGGAAAAGGAGACTATATTAGGTAAGGGGGAATATTAGATCATTGTACACCTTGATAAAGAGCGCACGCTCGAAACATGTCGGTGGGGGCCTGAGGGCTCTATTTTTTCTGTCAACCATGCTCTGACCATAATAAACCTCTTATTTTGGGAAATACTCTCTAGCATTTTTTTGTAGCTGTGCTCCAATTCTCCTTCTGGATATCTGCCCTTGCTGTGGAGTACCGGATGCACGCACCTAGGAAGGTTAATCCCTGGAGGACCACCTGCCTTAAGTGAGTTTATTTACTCCATATACACCGTTTTTTTCCCATTCAATGATTTGGCTGGACACTAGCTAGTGTGAGTATTTACCAATTGGGGTTATACTCTTCCGGTTTATTGATACCTGGTGGAAATAGGTGTTTATGCTATAGGTGGTCACCATTTATATGTGGGATACTCCAAGGACAAACACTATGTTATACATTATAAGTGAAGTTGCTGAGTCTACGTTTTAAGAGCACCACACAGTCTGGTTTTCTACATTCACAGATCACGCAGTGACCATGATTCCGATAGGAATCCGTTCCTCGTGGATTCTCACAGCACATCAATTAGCAGTCTACCAAGAGTAGGTTGTACCCCAGGCTAGCAAAGTTCCATCCCAATACATTGTATACTATATTAGTCCATTACAAGTACTCTGTGGTTCCAAAGTCTGGTTACTGGTTAGTAGTACTCGGGGGTGTCCCTGCAGTACATTTATGCCACCCCTTTTGGTTGTCGGTATCGCAGATCCATACCTCGGCTAGGTTCCTGGGGACCACCCAGGTACACCTCCTTCTAGGTATCTTGACTACTCACCTCATGGTGACTTAGAACAGCAATAGTCTATGTCTCCAGATCTATTCAAACTTTATTTAAGCTGTATTAAAAAACGAAGGGTGCAAACACTCCTACGCGTTTCGTGCAATACTCATTTTTCTATTACCTGGCTCTCTGTTGCTCTGCGCTGGATACAAAAACATTTTTTTTGGATATCTCTGGACCCTGGTACGACTGCACGTCTGAAGATACTCATGGGTGAAGATATGTGAGTTACCTATTGCATTATTGAAGGGGCTATCCCAATGAAGAAAGGAGAGGGGTATTTTATATTCCATCCTCTACCTTCAGGGAGTGTTTTGCTCTCACTACATGCTTTGGTATCACTGGATTCATTGGATTATTATTCATAGACCCCACGAGTAGTTTTCTTTCTTGATTATGCATTGAAAAAAAGAAATATACAATTGAGACCCAGCACCTGAGCACCAATCCACCTATTCCAAACAACTGGTTAAATACCTTTCTTAGACCCTAGAAGATATACATTTGCAGGACAGTTTCTTCTTTGAATGTGGGTGTGAATGGACACCCTGTTCAGCTACTCTAACGATCATTTCAAGAGCACACTCTGGGAATTGATACTATATATTGCTACTCTTTAGGATATCCTGCACAGCTATTTGCACCAGCTTTAGCAATAAGCTTGTGTTTCCACTTGGTAGCTATTATACACCACTTTGGGAGTTAACATCACACACTGCTGCATTTTATATAAACCCTCTGCTTACATGTAGTTATATAATTGCATTGTTTTTTGATACTTAACAGTGTATGCTCTGGGAATAGAGATGTGATACATTTGCAAGTTAGGAAGATCATTGCACATCTTCTGCATGTCCTAGATCCATTATTGCTGCAGTTTTATTTAGGTTACTGCTTTGTATAACATGTAGCTATCTGTTTGCATTTCATTTTAAATGCCATGCTTTATTGCTGTTTATTACTTTGAAGCCAGCTGTGTCTGTAGTTTGGTTGGGAGTGTTTTGCTATCTGCTCCTTTTCCCATTACTGGGATAGCCATGTGGTCTGCCTTTGATGGTAGTTTGTTTAGCTCTATTGTGGCTACATACTATATATATATATATATATATATATATATATATATATATATATATATGTTAATATTTCATTATCATATATTTACATTGTTTGAACAATCAAGGTTTATATATACATTAGAGACAGTCCACTAAATGTTTTTTAGTGTTTTTATCGTTGTCTGCCAGTACAGTAATTTCCTCATCCATTGTTTATCTAAGAAAGGAATTATTTTGTACCACCTTTAAGAGTGCCCCAGCTTTGAGTTTCTGTAGGTCTTGTCTTGTGGGACCAATCACTTCTTCTTGTTTGTTTTCAGTGTTAATCCTTACTCCAGGGAGTACCGCCTAGTATTTTACAGGTTCATATTGTGGATACCAGCATTCTGTGGTAGTAGTGCTTTTTCAGACCCCCTTCTTGAGTAAACATTGGTGGAACAGCCTGCAGAAGTAGCAACGTCATTCGCGCATGCACGGTGAGGACATCATAGACTAAGTGGCATCACGGCAAAGGCGCCGGCCGCGAACAGCTCTAACAACAGCACTGAAACTTATTTATTTTCTAGAGTGGTAATGGGACATTGATGGTGAGTACACCGGGGCTATTTGAAAGAAGTACGCAGGGTACAGTCATTACACGGGTGGCATTATCTGAGGGAGAGGCTGTGACCCTGAAACGTAATTATGTCTTCGACAAGCATGGAGTAAATCTTCAGCAGTTTTTGCAATTCAAACTGTGTGCCTCCATATTCCTTTTGTTGCACTATATTTATGTCTCTATTTAGAAGATTGGGGCCAACTTGCACCAGGATTAAAACTCTGATGTAATCTTTGTCAGTAGGTGTGCCTATGTAGGTATGATGAAACACTCTGCCAATCAATGGGTAGAGGGTGGGTATAGTGGACCCAGAGTGGAAGGTAAGGCCTTCCGGGTGGGTAGTGGTGGAGAGTGGGTTAACCCCTTAATTAATATAGCTGTTATTAATCAGTAATGTGAGTAAGGGGTTAGGGGCCATTCAATTATATTTTTTCATGTACTCTCGCTGGCAACGAAGGATATGGACCTGGAATATGCTGATGAGGTTGCCCTTCATGATGGCAGGGATAAGTAGAAAGCTGTATTTACTTTATTTATGCTGGCTGGCTAATGTTTGATTTTATAATTGGCAAATTAGCTATTATCCATATCTGGATAATAGTTATTTTGCCCGTTCATTTACTGTATGTGTTATGGGGGGTTGATGGCGGTAGAAGACGTTGGTAGGAGTGTTGTTGTTTTTTTGAATGTTTATTGTGGGTAGCGAGGATGGGTGAAGTTGGCATTTGGCCCTGGGTGGGTGGTTATATCTACCGGGTGGGTAGTGGGAGGTGTATTAGCCGCAAAAGTAATGAAGGGGTCAACTCCACCCGCAACCTCCCCGCAAGGTCTAAACACCCACCAAAAGTGAAATAACACTTTCACCCACCCCCGCTACCCACAATTTACATGACATTGCTAGTTAACCCCTTCATTGCCTTAGCGCTCAGCTGCCAAGGTAATGAGGTTGCCTGTAAATGCATTTTTATTGCATGGGATTCTTGCCGGGGGTCTCAGGTGCTGATATTAATGGGTATCAGCTCTGGAGACTCCCGGCATCAATCCGATGCAGGAAAAATGCATTTTTTTCTCATGTCCTCCCTCACCGCCATATCAGCAGCTTCTCCCCAGCTTCACACCAAGTTTTACTGGCGTGAGGATTTTGGGAGAAACTCGCCTTTCTAGAGCCGCAATTAGCCTCGATAAACTACTCAAGGCTAATAAAATCACGAGTTTCAGAACCTGCCAATAAAAGGCTTATTGCCGCTCACCCGGCGATTTGTTTTGGATGGCTGAAAAAAATGGCGTTTCATGCCTTTACCGCCCACTTATCGAGTCTTACTGAATAGCAGTAGGCATTTTGGATGAAAAGACCTCGATAAGTGGCTTATCGAGGCTTATGTAATAGGCCCCTTAGTCTTTCTACATCTGTATGAGCATGTCAGGAATTCTTTGAAAACTTAAAAAGGAACAACTGTACAGTACACTGTTTGTAACTTTTTAACTTACTGTAGAAGTAACCGGTTCATGTTTTATGTTTTAATATTTTTTTATAAAAGGCAAACTTGTAAACCAAGTGATTTGTAGGCCTTACAATTTTGTTCTGCATAAAACCGACACACTGTCAAGAATTTACATCAATTATTAGGTCAGAGGAGTATGTTCAATTGGAATGGAAATCCTTCTCACCCTCCTGTACCAATTGGGGCCCATTTTCAGTCCCTAGAGTATAGATAGTCTTTAGGCTTTCCTTTTGCATCTTGAAAAATGAGATGACTGCGCATTGCCCCAGGCACAGTTGACTTTATCTACAGCATCAATTTATGCAATCCCCACTAATATTGAAGTTAGCAGTAGATATTAATAAAGTATGACTTTTGTATCATTTGTTTTGCAGGATTTTAAGCATTATGTCTTCTGCTTTGGGAAACAGGTGACAGGAATCAAAATTGCACACCATATTCTTCTGCAATCGAATGCCTGCAATTCACTAGATGAGTTAAAGGCTGTCAAAAAAACCACCCCATCCCTTCTACATTTGCAGTGTCCTTGTTCCCAATGGGGATTATGTAGACTTCACTAATAAGGTGAAACTTTTCTGGAACTCCTATCTGACTGTATATTAAGATAATATTTCAATTTGTTTTGTGCATTAACATTTTTGTGCTGCATACATTTGTGCTGCATCCAATATATTTATTGTTGATACATAGCAGCTTGATTCTGTACTAACAATATAAACAGACTTTTTAAGATTTACACCAGGTTCCACTTGGCAGACAATTTTGAGTTGTGTTATACTTTTTTGAAGGATGTGGTAGGTATTGTACAATTTTTTAGTACATACCATTAACATCTTTGCACCAAGCACATTTGATTTCTGTGCACCCCAACCCTTTTTTATGTACTAACCTTATTTTTCTCAATGTCCACCATAAGGTGGACATTGAGAAAAATAAGGTTAGTACATATAGATGTACAGTAGCAAGCATTAATGTCTTTGGTGCTGCTGCCATTGGCGGTCATGCCCTTTGTGGCGGTCGCAGCAGCAAAAGATTAACGCGGAGGGAGATCCAATTCAGAAGCATGGACCTCCTGCAGCTCCATTGTGGCAGACACTGTCCCTGCGCCACAGACCTTGTTGGTCCATGGAAAATATTGCTACATCTGTTGGTGCAGGCAATCAGATTCAATTTGAGAGAAATAAATGTTGTGTAAATAGTTTATTGTATTTGTATGCATTATGTAAAACAAACTTGAAGATAATTATGATTTAAAAAAAGAAACATAGCAAAGATGTATATATTAAAAAAAAATTAAATAAACAAGGGTGGTGTTTTGGTACAGTATGTCATGGTTGTTGGTGTTACGTTTGTCACAGCTGGAGGGGTGCAGACTGATAGGTTTGGGGTATTTTGGAGAATTGTTGAGGGGGATTTCAAGGGAGGCAGTATTAGATCGAGGCCAAGTGTGGTGGACCTGAAGGTGTCCTCCTAAAAGGGACTCTGTTTAAAAAAAAAAAATATTGCTCACTTGGTCAAAAGTTACAGTGAGAATTATCAGGTTCAGAGGTTTTGGGGCTACTTTATGATCAGATGAGGGATGAATAATAATAATAATAATAACTTTATTTATATAGCACTTTTCTCCCAATGGGACTCAAAGCACTTCACAGTTACAAAAAGGGAAAAAGAAGAAAACATTTAAGGTTATAAACAAGAGCAAACACAAGGAAGATACAATACAAGATGGGACAGTACAGTGGCTATTAAATGCCAGACATGTTCTGGTTCATTAATTAAATGCCTTGGTAAACAGGTAGGTCTTGAGCCTATTTTTATAGATTTTAAAAGAGGTTGCCTCTTAAACTGTACAAGGGCAGATTGTTCCAAAGAGTGGGAGCCGAGTGGCTAAAATCTCATGCACCAAAGGAAGTTAAGGATATTCTGGGAACTGTTAGAAGTCCTTCATCTTCAGATCAAAGTGAGTGAATGAAAGTATAGGGAACTAGAAGCTCTTTCAGATAGCTAGAATCCTGGTCACATAGTGTTTTCTATGTCAACAAGCCAATCTTGAAACAAATTCACCATTTTACAGGCAGCCAGTGCAGAAAATTGAAAACAGATGTGATGTGGTAAGAGCAGGTCTGGTTAGTTAACAACATGGCCACAGCATTCTGCAGCTTTTTCCTAGAAGACCCAGGTATAGTGCAATGCAGTAGCCAAAGTGTGAGGACACAAAGGCATGGACACGTGTTGTAAAATCCTCTGGGGGGAGCACGTGCTTATTCCGGACTATGTTCTTTAGGTGAAAGAATAAAGATTTCATCACAACTGACACCTGATGTTTGAGGGTCAAGTAACAGTCAAAGACAACACCAAGATTCCACAAAGTTTAGTAGCTAGGAGCCACCAAGCTTAAGGCCAGTGTGTTGACCTAGCTGCAGTCTTGTTTTTTTCTGACGGTGAGCATCCACCACGAGCACTTCTGTCTTATCAGGATTCAACCTCAACCAACTGGAACTCACCCACTCTAGCTCAGATAAACATCTATTGAATACTATTAATGAGTCCTTAGTGCCTGGTGCAAAGGACAAGTAGACTTGATTGTCAACTGCATAGTAGTAATAACCCAGGCCATATCATATGATAATGTCACCTAGTGGCAGCATGTACACTGTGAACATAAGAAATAGGACAGAACTTTGTGGCACTCCACATGACAGGGGCATGGGTGTAGATGAGAACACCTCTGAAGATACTCTCTTTGACCTGCCAGTGAGAAAGGATCTGAACCAGCTGAAAACTGTGCCACAAAGTTCACAGAAATCCTTTAGGCACTCCATTAAGATTCCATAGTCCACAGTATCAAATGCTGCAGAGAGGTCAAGCAGTACTATTATCAAACAGTCCCCTCTGTATCTCGCCTTCCAGAGATCATATAGCACATGTACCATAGCTCTTTCAGTACTATGCTATGTTCTAATTCCTGATTGGAATGGGTCATACATGTCATGGCTTGATAGACGGCTTTCTAGTTGGGTTACCACCATTTTATCAATAACCTTCCCTAGGAAAGGAAGGTTTGATACAGACCTTTAATTCACCATGCAATCTGGGTCTAATGAAGGCATTTTTTAGAAGAGATCTGATACAGCATCCTTCAGCAGTTTGGGAAAGATTCCCGTCTGCAAAGAGCATAGGAATATTTTGGCAAACTGGGCCAATTTCATTAACACAGCCTAAGAGAAGGCGTTTTAGGACTCGGTCCAAATTACAGGTAGTGGTACACATTCCAGGGATTGTTTTCAAAAGATCTTCTACATCCAGATGGTCAAAGCTAGTTCATAAAGGCAGAGAACCTGCATTGTTATGCCTGGAACCCTGATACTGAGCACAGTCTGGACTCCAGCCCAGATGGATGTTACTTTATCAAAGAAATCAAAATCATCCCAATTGGACTTTGAAAAGGCTTCACCAGACTGCAAAAATGCTGGCTTGCAGAGCCTCTCCACAATGCGGAAAAGTTGAGCTTGTCTATTGTCCGCTGCCATGATTTCACATGACAGAAACTCTGACTTCTTACTAGTAATTTTGGACTGATATTTCCTGATGTGGTTAGTTTCAGCTTGTCCTAGAGCATGCAAGACCCCTCAATGATCAATACCTGGTCATCTTCATGGAAGAGGGTCTATTTTTGGGGGGATGAGGGTGTTGAGTGGAGGAAGTCCTATGATTGAAAACAAAATTGAGTTGTGGTCTGACCAGACAACTGGGTCTATTGCTAGATTGTAAATGTCTAAATCGGTCTGGAAACCAAGATCAAGTGTGTCCACTTCTATGGGTAGCAGAGCAAAAGAGCATTAATTGTGTGGAGGAGGTCTTAACAAAATTGAGAGAGTTTATCATCGACCTAGGCATTGAAATCCCCCAAGATATGACATCTGGTGTGCTCCATGACTAGCCAGCAACAAGATCTGCAATTTCTTGTAGAAATACCTTCCCATCTCCAGGGGGACTGTAGATGATAAGGACTCCACACCGTAGCACTCTGGGCAGCAATACACTCAAATGATTGAGTTATCCCCACTGGGAGGGCTCAAAGTTTCAAGGTACTGTAGTTTTAAAACAGATTCTACACCTCCTCCCCTACACTCCTGTCTTGAGCAGTGAATCACAGAATAATTTGTTGGGACAGCTGCTTCTAAAATGGGGGCTGTTTTTTCCTCTAGCCACGTTTCTATGATACATGTTGGGTCTTCTGGTTCAATAAGGTCAGCTATAATAGTTGTCATTTCTAAAACATCTGGCATTACATAGGAAGATTCTAATAGGACACACCGGTGGGCCTGAAATAGTGTTCTGTCCATCCAGTTTAGAATCTCTAGAGATGGGGATGAAGATGAAGAATACCCTAATTTTGGTCCTCTGTACCCTATTAAAAACCACTTTGATTTGTCTCCTCTCTGGAACTGTGGGTGAGCAGGAAGGTAAGTAAGTTAGGAAGGTGTGGGAGAGTTTGTTTATTGTATGCTTGCCCACCATGGCAGCCCCTGTGAGGTTTTTTTAAATACCAAGGGATTGAAGGACGTAATCAAGAGATGTTCAATAGGAACTGGAGCACGATGAGGGCTGAGTGACAGAAGGAGACAAGAGATGTAGGAATATATCACTTCAGCAGCAGCAGTAGGACCCTTAATGCTTTATTTATAGTGCAGGCGCTCATGACGGAGCGCATTGTGTCGCGCGCCTGTCGCCTAAGCGATTTGTGCACTTTGGTATTTTGATTCTCCAGATATACAGGGGCAGCAGCGGGTGCATCTGTACAACCACCCTACTTGTTTGACTCGTATTATGAGCTTCCTCAAGGGATTCCTCAGTGTACCCCTGAGGAAGATCATCATACAAGTGGAACGCGTAGGGTGGTTGTACGCATTCGCCCGCTGAAGCCCCTGTATATCTGAAGAATTATGGGAGCCATAGGACCTTCCTCTTGGCTGGCGTCACCAACCTGGAAGTAGGACCGCTGGCATGCAGAGGAGGATCCAACAACACTAGAGCGAGCATTCGAGACGGCATGATATTCAGACCCTGAGTGGTCTCCTTGCTTTTAATTCATCTGGAGCATGTGAGTTGGATATATTCACTGCTCAACTATATTTTATTAAAAAAAACGTTACTTTGCACTATGTCTACCTCCTTCTCATTTGCATATTCCTGGGAAGCTTAAGACACAACTTTGTTATCAAGACCAGGACCTGATTATATTTTTAAATGCCTAATTTTATTCTACACCACATCGTAGAGAGGCTTGGGCTTTGATGTTTTTGCTGTCTTGCCTTACATTCAGTAGATGTTGGGAAACATCTTTCATAAGAGCTTTCCTAGGGTGATATTTATTTATTAATTTACATTCTGAGTTAAAAAATCTTTTTTCACCATTGTTGCTGTTTTTTATAGCTTCTTTTTAATTCACTATTGGTGTTTTTTGGTTT
The DNA here is from genome assembly GCA_036426205.1 of Ascaphus truei. Taxonomy (NCBI): domain Eukaryota; kingdom Metazoa; phylum Chordata; class Amphibia; order Anura; family Ascaphidae; genus Ascaphus; species Ascaphus truei. The sequence continues at coordinate 272,113,309 of CM071567.1, read as the reverse complement.
GCACTAGTTGTCTGTTCTCCTACACAAACAAATCTGTCTATCAAAGTCCCTCTGGACAGTCTGTTCAGCTAATCAGAAGCTGACATGTCAGTAAAGCCCTCCCCTAGAGCATGACTGATACTGGGTTGGGTGTGGAGTTGAAGGAGTCTGTGGCAAGAAATTGTGTAGTTATAAGTGTAGCCTAGCCTCCGGCCGCTACCTATTTCCCTTGGCCCTACCAGTGTAAGTCCTGTCTAGTACAGGCAGTGGATGGGTTAATTCATCCAGAAGGTATTGTTTGCTATTGCAGCCTTGGATGCAGTAACTTTATCCTAGGGCGGGCCCAGTAATAGCCAGAGAGTGTCAGCCTGGGGGAGGTACTGGCTGGGTCATATGCAGATGTGACACCTGTCAGTATCAGACCTGCCCTGTTATGGGGGATGGTTACAAGCCCAGCCCCAGGATATATACTGTCTCTCTCCCAAAAGTGGGTGTGTCTCTTTCCTCACCATGTGGAGTGAGCAACAACTTCCCTTCATCCCACAAGGGGATGCAGGAGGAGCACAATACAGAAAAAACTTAGATGGGCCTCAAGCCTTAAAGTAACCTTCTAGGGGAAGCAATAAATGGATGTACCTGTTGTAACAACTACTGATGCAATAAACACAATGGAACCATATGCAAGTGTGATTCACTGTCTTGGGATATGGAAAAGTGTCAGCATGGCCCATCCTACTATAGGATCCTCGCTGACTGGAGACACTGCCAATGAATAAAGTACCCTTGAACATGTCCTGATAATCCCCACACCATTGCAGAAGTACTCAGCCCTCCTGTTACCTCACAGGTATCACCACATCGCAGAAAAGACTTAATAGCAGACCAGATCTCACTTAGGGTGGGGGTAAAGGGGCTACAAATGGAGGCGCTGCTGAGATTGCATTCTCACAGAATAGGTTTACCAGCAGAAGAAACCATAGAAAGCAAGTGAACTTTCAGTACCAGTGCTAAAGGAAGGGAGACAGGTGTGGTGTCAATGGGATTTTCATCTGCCAAGAGCTACAGCCTGCACCGCCCTAAAGGATGTTTTGGTTGGGACAAGAAGCTACATGGTCCTATTCTAAGTTACCCTGTGGGCTGGCACATAGGGCATCTGGAGGGGGTGACTAGTTGCCACGGACAAGGAGACTATGGTGTCAGGGTTCAGACGGGGTGGCGTAAGAGTATTGATAGGTATTGTCCGAGGGGGGACCTTGATTATAGGTTAGGGTTGCCCAGAACTTCTGTGTGAGGAAGTACCACCTTACTAGTAACAGTTTCAAGCACAAAATATTGCAGAGAACTGGACTGTTTGTTGGATGTACAGTGTGCTACATGAGGGTTTTGCCTGCCCAGGGACAACATTCCCTGTAAGGAAAAACTACAGTGAAGGCTGGCAGAAGTTTTAACGAAAATTGAGACTCAATACAGTAGTATGTGATCACAAAGTGGCAGTTCCATAGAACTGGGAGCCACATGGCATGGTACCACCAACAAAATGGCGATTCCCGCCTCACCTGTGAAGCCGCATGGTCTTTTTGCAAAATTTGTCTTCAGTTGCAAGCTTTTGCTAGTTCTCAGTTTGCAGAAATCAGCGCAAACTGCTGAAACCGGGCCCCCTTCTTGCTCCAGGATTGGACGATCATGTTCACCAGGGGGAGGAGCTGGGGTGTGTCCAAAAGGAACAAACAGAATGTGAGGAGCCAGATGCACATGTACTTCAACAGCTACAGATGTGTATGCAGAGCTGCCTTACCTTATACTACGGCTGAAGAGATTGACCAAGTATATTACCTCACCGGAGGAGTCCTAGTGATCAAGTACAAAGACGGAACTCTCATGCTGGGAGTTTGCCCTCTATGCAACCATCCGGGTGGACAGCTCCAGGAGATGGGTAGTTGCCTAATCTGTCTTGTGACCTACCTGAGGCCTAAACCAGAGGCGGTTCATTGGCCTAATCCAAACATGAGTACTGAGGAGCTGCGTACGCTCTACACCTTGGTATGTAAGCTGTCGGTACTGGCTGAGGTTTATCTCTCCTGAAATTCCTTTCTGGGGACATTTCCATCTGATTTACACCTGATACAAAGACACAACATTGCCATAGTTACGGAGTCACATTATTACTATTGACATATGTTGAGTAGGCTGCACATAAGAGCCAAGATGTAAACTGCTACACCATTTATAGTACTATCATCTGCACTTAGATCCGTTTGTGTTGTTTTTTTCTCTTATATGCTCCCCCTGGACTGCACAAAAATTGTTCTACTTCTGGAACCAGTGAAGACGGGCCCCACCAGAGGGTTTTGAGCAGAGAGTGACAACCTTTATATATCACAATTATATTGTATACACATATTATAATTTTTCACATTATTGTATTATATTTACCTTTTTGTCACTTTAAGAATAGTGAGCACTTTCTGTGTTAAAGCGCCTTTGAGATCACTTTCACGTGTACTGATAATCCCCACACTGTCGCGGAAGTACTCAGCCCTCCTGTTACCTCACAGGTATGCACAACATATTGCACAAAAGACTTAGGGCCTCATGCAATAAGCGCCGAAAAGCCCTTTTCGCCATTTTCGCGCCAATTTTGCCTCTCCGATTCAGTAAGCGCCGATAAGCTCCCAAACATCGGCATTTTTTATAACCAAAATAAATTTTTCGGCAGCCGGGTGCCGATAAGCCACTTTTCGCTACGTATCGGCACTTTCTGAAACGCGCTCAATTCTAGTAGCCCCGATCAGCTTTTCGCTGCTGATCGGCACTCTAGAATTGAGATTTTTTCGGCAATCCGGTAAGCCAACTAAAGTTGTCAAGTTGATGGGGGAGAAACATCGGCAAGGTCGACACTTAGAAAAAATCAGGCCTTTTTCCTGCCTGGGATTGATGCCGTGGGTCTCCGGAGCTGATACCCATTAATACCAGCACCGGAGCCCCCTGCATGCATCCGAGGCAGGAAAAATGCATTTAAAGCCCACATCATTACCTTAGCGGCTTACCGCTAAGGCAATGAAGGGGTTAACCAGCCGTGCCAGGTTTATTGTGAGTAGTGGGGGTGGGTGAAGGGGGTATTTAGCCCTTGGTGGCTGTTTAGGGTTGCGGGGGGTTTGCAGGTGGACTTAACCCCTTCATGACCTTAGCGGTTAATACCACTACGGTCATGAAGGGGTTAAGTCCTCCCGCCACCCACCCGCAAGCCCTAAACAACCACCATTGGGGCTAATACCCACTTCGCCCACCCTCGCTACCCACAATAAAAAAATACACACACAACAGCCCCACAATAAATAAATATATATATATATATATATATATATATATATATATATAGACCATACGATACCGGTTGCAACACGACATCAAGGGACAGCACGCATGTAAGTAAATCATAAATTTTCTATATTTGATAGAAGACACAAAAACCTACGTTTCAGTCCCCCAGTGGGACCTTTCTCAAGGTGGTGCCAATGGATGTGGTGCCAATGGAGGTGATGCCAATGAAGCCAGTGCCAATCAGAGTTGGGATGTATTTCCCACGCTCTGATTGGCTACTGTACTATGTGAGGCCGGCCATCTTTCTTTTCATGATGTCATCTTAAAGGCAAATGAAGCACAGCCACTCTGATTGGCTGGTGTCATTGCCTTTAAATGACGTCATCAAAATGAATTATTTCCCCCCAAAATCACATGGTTTTCACGGCCCAATCAGGGTCGTGGGAACCATATGACGAAAATGTGACGTCATAGGCCTATAAAAGCCTATGTCGTCTCATTTTGAAGGCAGATGCCGAGGAGGACAGACCTCCGGAAGGAAGAAGAGGATCGGGGCATGGCAGCAGATGGTAAGAAGACCCCCAGAAGACCCCAGAAGAAGCCAGAAGATGGAAGAACACAGATGAAGACTGTGACGGAATGGATTACAAAGAAAAGACACACTTCGTTTATTATTTTATGGTTTATTATTTTATGGTTTTTTATTTTATGGGTTCCTGTGCGTGGATTGGTTCGAGAGTAAGCTGTTCAACAGGAGTCGATGAGTGGGTAAAGTAATGTTAAGTCAACAAAAGAAATGTATTTTGCTTAACTTGTACATGTTTTTTAGTTTTTTTACATGTGATATTTTTTTTTATGTAAGATCATTTCTTGCCACTGTATGTATGTATGTTTTGATCGATATATACATAGAGGGTAAGAAATTATTTTGTTGGAAAAGCTTGTTTTGCAGTATTTAAAATGTCTTTAGCTTTGCTGCTATGCTTTCATGTGTGTAATGTAATTTTTATTGAGATATAGATGTAATTTTTGGTGTTATATGCTGTACATTAGGGCAGGGTGGGGCTTGCTTTTTTATAGTGGATTCTTTTTGGTACTTATATTTTGTCAGATGGTAACTTTTTTTGGAGAATGGTTTTGGTTAACGATTAAACTAGTTAATTGTGTAATTGATTAAGATGTTATTTAAATTATTTTGGGATTTGATTAATTAATGGTAATTTATTTCTATTGCCTTGCTTGGTTTAAATAGTATACTCGTTTGGATTTCATTGTATTTTGTTTGGAATATTTTATTGTTAATATTGATTGGCAGAGTGTACATGGTGCACAGATTTTATGCATCATGTCTACAATGTAAAATCAATGTTTTGATTGGCATTTGATGATATTTAGTGGAAGATGAGAATGATTCTATTAGGAAATAGCATTTTGTTTTACTGTGGCTATATAATATTGTAATTTTCATATGCAAGGTGATGTCTTGATATGGAGAAGTGATATTTCTAGTTGTGCATGTTTTTGTTAACCCTTAAACATTTCTTTGTATATTGGTTAATCATGTGTGTGTGTATATTTTATCTATTCTATGATAAGATATTATAATTATATATATTATATAATAATATATATATATATATTATAAATATATTTATATACACACACACACATATATTATCACACAACAATATAATATATCTATAATATTATAGATATATATATTATACTCAAAAAAATAATAGATGATACCGTTCTGTGGCTACGAAATGCTTTTATTTTTGTGCGAGCTTTCGAGATACACTATCTCTTCTTCCCGGCGATGTTACAATGAATGAAGCAAGGATTACTTAAAACAGTGTCTCTTGGAATGTTATCTGTGCTGGTCCTTCCTCGCTTGTGGATGAGATTTATGGCTGAGGTGTCAATGGGTAACTGAAAGCAGGGTGAAGAAAGAGTGTGTATGTGTATCAGTGTGAATAAAAATGAATGGAGAGCCACAGTATAACTTGTCTCTACACAAGGTGTGTGTGGGAGTGAGAGGGGATATAATGGTGTGGGTGGGTGTGGAAATGTGAAAGTTGTAGCACAACTAAAGTGTGTGTGTGGATACTATGTGGTCCCTATCATCGCCCACATCGCCGGAAGAAGAGATCAGTGTATCTCGAAAGCTCGCACAAATAAAAGCATTTCGTTAGCCACAAACGGTATCATCTATTTATTTTTTGATTATTGAAGCTCGGCTACAAACATCGGTACTGACCTCTACATATATAATTTATAGATATATATATATATTTTATCTATATTATATATATCTCTATATACTATATCCCTCTCTCCTCTATAATGTCATACCACCTATATGCTCTATCTGCATGTCCGTAGGCAGTTCTTGCAAATATTCATACATATATCCAATAGAATCACAGCCCGCCGGCACTATCTCACTTTTGCATAGTAGCAAAAATTGGTGTGTCTTGTCCCATAACGCAATCATAAACCTTACGATACCGTTTGAAGCACGAGATCAGGAGACAGCACTCTGGTAAGTTTGATCACAAGTTTTTGTATTGAAAAAGACACATAAACCGATATTTTCTTTCCCATATACCATCAAAGAAATTCTATTCACATTCTATTTTTCTATCTATCTACTCCTTCTTTAGTCCAGTAATGTTAGATTTTATAAGTTTTTGGCCTTTGGATCTAGATTTTGATTGAATCAATTTTATTGATGGTATATGGGAAAGAAAATATCCCTTTCCCCTTCTCTTATAGTAGAGTTGGGGTACAAGAATTCATATTATTATCTTTATTGATATTAGAATAGGATAGAATATGCTTCCCCATATGATTATTGATTTGGTCATCACTCTTTTGATATACATAGTTTTGTATGTGTATTTCACTGTATATATAATGGAGTTTAACTGTGATCTATTTTATTTTTATTTTTATGTGAATGATGAGAGACACTGGTTATGTATATTATTGTATACATATAGATATGTATTTAATATTGTTTTATATATACATTTTTATTATGAATTTGTGAATGTGTAATGATTTATTATAAATGAGGGTTTTTCTTTGTTTGTGTTTCACACGCATATGTGACATGTTATATATGTGTCCATCTGCAGGCATTAGCACATAAATATGTATGTATATAATTTTATTGCTGTGTGTTCATAATATTAATTTTTATAGTTTTTACATTTTGTGATCATTTATAGTGTATTATTATTGTATATCCACCTTTGTTTGTGATGTGGTTCTATTTAGAGGAAATATGAATCCATTTTATATTTGCGGTTTATATGCCAATGAATATATCAATTATGTGTAGAATTTGTTTTTTTGACAGGATTGACACGGCTGTTTCCATTGGCTCATCACTAGTGCCTTGGTCTTTATGCATGGGCACTGATGATTGGCCTCTGGGTGCCACTCCCCTTTGTATAGTTGAGCCTATAAATACCAAGCCCTCCACCATGTTGGTATTCCCTTTGAAAAAGTCACTGTCATGACGAAACGCGTCAGGGCACGCTACCACGACACTACGTCATCACGCAGTGTGCGCTTTACGGCCGGAGAGCGCATGGAGCTGATCTGAGGCTGAAAAAACTCTGAATCGCATTTAGGCAAAGAGACACTGTTTTCAATCGTCCAAAAACTGCTGGAGGTGAACCGGAGGGGCTATCGAACAACTGATGTGTTCCAGGATGGTGTTGCCTTGCTGGTGGTGATTATATCACAAACTGCCTTTTTATCTTGTACTTTTGTGAGTGTCCTTAATCCCCTTGTCCTCTTTTTTATTGATTAAATGTACTGTTTTACACTATGGGACGTGCGCTCTCTGTTCTTCTCTTTCTATAGTTTCCTGCTGGAATTGGTTATTCCTTCTGAGAGCAGCCGTGGATCCCTGGTCATCATTTTGTTCTATATCTGAACTTTTATTGGACTTGTACTAAGGGTTGTACTTCTACTTTTTGTCCTTTTCTTCCTTGTTTGTTATACAGTATGTAAATTATCATTATTGGCACGGTGTTCACATTTTTATATACCGTTTTTTCACATTCATAGTTTTTTATATTGCTAGATTGTTAATTCTATTATAATTTTTATTAATATTATACACAATATTTGTACTGTTTTATATCACCTTGTTTCACGAGTGGCGCTACTGAAATGTCTCCTCTCTCTCTATATATATATATATATATATATGGTATATATATATATATATATAATATATATATATGTGTCTATATATCATATATATATATATATGTGTGATTCTCGATATATATATATATATATATATATATATTATATATATATATTAATTATATGTATATATATATTTATTATGTACAATGAATTCTTTGAAAGGTGGGTTATCGGTTCAGGGGGCTTAAACCCTTAATTACTTTTTGGCTTTTTTATCCGATAAGGTGATTACGGGGTTAATTGATATCAGAATGTAATTGCAATGTATTAGCTATGTATTTTGCTGGCAACGGAGGACACAGAATTTGCTGTCGAGGGGGCTTCACATTGATGAGGTTAGTAGAACGTTATTTATTTTATTATGCTAGTTAATGTGTTTAATAATGTGCAAATAATCTATTATCCCTATCTGGTTAATAGTTATTTTGCCCATTATTCTACTGTATTTGTTGGGGGGGGATTGATTGATATATTTCATGTATAGGACATGTTTATTTTTTTTACATACAGGGTTGTTTCCTCAGGTCTGCGGGGGACCTCTGGAGACCACCTGAGGTCTCCTCGGACTTCTCACGGGTAAACGGCTGCAGTGTCCATGGGGGACACCTGCGGGGAAGAACCGGTGGCCCCACATCTGTTGGGGCACTGCGGACCCGTAGGGACCACTCAAGGGCCCCCAGACCCCCGTGGGAACCACCCGAGGCCCCTCAGACACCTGTGGGTCTGACCCAGGGCCCCCCAGATAGCCGCGGGCCTACCCGTGGAGACACCATTGTGGCCCACGGTGACCTGCGGAGACCACCTGATGGACCACGGCACCTGACGGGGACCACCCGTAGGCCTACAGACCCTGTTTGAAACATGGTGCTGGGCTACTGTGAGGTCTACGGACAGCCGTCAGGGCCACCGGGGACTCCCGTGGGCCTGGGGTATTAACCCTGTATGTAAAATAATAAATCATGTATTTATGGGGGGCACAGGGGGTGGGTTATGTATTTAATAAATATAATGATGTTTATTGTGGGGCTGTGTATTGTTTTTATTGTGGGTACTGGGGGTGGGGGAAGGGGGTATTAGCCTCAAAGGTATATGGGTAGGCCTCACGGCTGGGTATTGGGTGAGGGTGGTTAGGCCTCATGGGGTGGGTAGTGTGGGAGGGTATTTAGGCCTCCCGAGTGGTGGGTGAGGGTGGGTTAACCCCTTAATGACTGTAGCGGTTAATAACCGCAATGGTGATTAAGGGTTTAGGGGACATTACGTTGCCTGTTTTTATTCTTGTTTATGTTTTGCAGCATCGGAGGAGGGCATGAACGGTTATGAAGATGAGGATAGCCTTCATCATGCCAGCCGGACATGGGTGAGTGCTATATGTATTTATTGTTCTTTATGTATTTTAAATGGGCAAATTCACTATTATCCATATGTGGATAATAGTCATTTTGCACATTACTATACTGTATGTGTTAAGGGGGGTGGATTTATTGAAAAGTATTTATGTGTTGTTAATTTTGGGGGGGGGGGGGGGGCACAGAATACTGCAGGTCTGCGGGGAACACCCGAGGGCCACCGCCGGCCTATAGTATCATTGCTGTGCATCCCAAAAATGTAATATATGTAATGGGGATATAGGGGTTGTTGGGGGCACAGGGGGTGTATGTTGTTTATTGCAATGTTTATTGGGGGCAATTGTCCCCAATAAACAAGCTATTATGCCTTAACCCCTTCATTGCCCTAGCGGCTATCCGCTATGGTAATGAAGCAGCATTAATGTATTTTAATAATATTGTGCGGGAGCAGGGGGTCCCGTGAGCTGAACCGCATTGATTTGTGGCTCAGGAACCCCCTGCTTCCCAAGTTACCGGCCCGGTATTGGGCATCGGTGCCAGTGTCAACGCCATCTTTATAGCGGGTATGTCGCGTATGGGATGTTATAAAGATGGCAGCGACACTGGCACTCGATGACCCATACCAGGGCCTGTAACTCAGGACAATGGTGTAAAAAAGACCAGGCGCTTACCTTGAGTTATTAAACACTGATAGGCTTATAATAGAGCCGTCAAACCAACTGTGGCTCGCTAATTCTCTGAGCCAGCAACAGAATCCCTTCTGCTTCCACCCCAGAAAAAGGGTTAATCCAGAGCCCTTAAAGAGACGTGAATACAAACAGGCAATGGGGGAGCAAGGGATTAGAATCACTTTTAGAAGTTGTTAGAAGTCTTGTTTGATTACATGCAGTGGTGGATTATTCAGATACACATAAATACTTACACGGCCATGTGTAAGTAAACACAATGTTTGGTAACTTTCATAGGGCAAAATCTCTCTCTCCCAGCAGTGATAGATAATTTGTGTGGTGAAAGGGTATGTAAAAATGTGTATAACACTGTACTCACACGGCCCAGTGTGAGCAATTGCAGGGATTTGGTATCTTTTTAGGTTAGCATTAACCCGTCCGCATCTGGTGGTCAGCACAATGAGGGCTGTCTTCAGGTT
>CM071567.1:272079987-272103264 GCA_036426205.1 Ascaphus truei | reverse complement strand
TTCCAAATTGGTAGGCAGGGACTCTCTTATTGTGCAGGTGGGCTCTCCCCCCCGTGTTGTGATGTAAAGTTATAATGGAGGGGAAAACGAGTGAGGCACGGTTCACTTGTATATATTGAATAAAATAAATGTATTAATAATTACAAACGGGACTCCATATTACAGCTAGAGACCCCTGGCCTCCTTACGTGGTCCGGATCAGGTGTTATGAACAGCTATCACTCAGCGGTCCCCACGTCCGGGGTCAGGAAGGGAACTCTCCTGCTCGTCTGGAAATGCTGCACATGATCTACTACGGAAGCCTCAGTGGTTCATTTATTTCAGCAGGTGATTAGAGCAACGCGTTTCGCCGACGGATCGTCACCTCAGCTCAAATGATATACGTAATGGGGTCTCCAACGTATATAGACCCTCTGATCAATTAAAATGCTAATAAAGATAAGCTGTGTGTCCTTTATCCTTAGGATATGTGGGTGCAGCTTGGCTAGTAATTACCAATGGCCGCATCCATACTCATGGCATAAATCAAGTGTAATCATATGGCAAAACATGTGTAAACTCCTAGCAAACATGTATAACTAATAAGAACCTCCAGCTGGGAGGGCCTTTAAACGGCGTTTAATAGTTAGAACCATGACCATATCTAATTCATGTTAAAACACCTCTTGACTGATGTTTCTATATATGCCTCCTTGGGTCAATCTTCTTTGATCCTTATACAATCCTATCAAATTACAATTTTAAACAATCACAAATAAATCTTTAAACAGTCTCTACTTAAAACTCAGTAAGATCTTTCAATTCATGTAGATATTTCCATATTATCAATATTTTGGTATTAAATTTAAAATAAACATTTTTGTGACAAAATATCATATTTTATTCATAAAATATTTAAATTACTACTCCTTTCTGAAAAATGGCTAAAACATCTTTAAAATTTATAATACATACTTGCAATAAAATACTTTATAAAATACTTACAAAATACAAATAAAAAATCACAATCAAAAAAATCAAAAATCAACATAAGCTTATTGTGATTATGCTGTCCTATGTGCTATATAGCCAATTATTTAATATGTTTAAAATGATATCGTCGTAATTGATAAATTTGATACAATATGCGAATGGTCTGAAAAGAGGAGAAGGGATAAAAATGGACAATGCAGAATATTTAGTAACTGACAAGCAAGGTTTAATATATTCCTCTCCTCAGAGATTGAGCATAAATATCGCTTTTGTCAGAGTGTACAATATTTTGATATTCGGCAGATAACTTTTATAATCTCAGTAATGCTGGCGAATCGATGTCTAACATTGGACCCGCAGGGGCCATAGATTTAATGCGATACATCCAAACGTCTCCCTCTGGCGGAGACGTTTAGTCTGTCTCTCTCCCCCTATCCAGTTCTCTGGGACTGTCTCTATCCCCGTATAGCAGACCAGTGGGGTCTCCCCCGTGATGTTGGTGAAATGTATTGGTACAACTGTGTGGTGGTTAAACCTCTTCATGTAATGTTACCCAGGTGCTCCAGTTTGCGGACTCTAAGACTTCTAGAGTCCGGCCACATACTGTAGTCCACCTGGGCATTCGAGCAGGTAAACCACAAATTTGGTCTCTACATTAATTAATTGTTTATTTGTAAATGCCTCTTTCGTCACATTAGAACTTAAATGTAGCTTGTCTGTCTGTGCATGCTTACAGGCCTTGCACTCGAACACCTGAAAAACCTATAGTTTTGGCAACCAATTAGTGAGGTTGGTCAGTTCTCTTCCTATATAGTCTTGGTAACTAATTATTTTTTATATTTTCTGCCCTTTTAAAAATTACACGGGGAATATCAGGCAGGTAATCTTTCAGTAGCATATCTTTACGTAATATATGCCAATGTTTCATAAGAATTTTTCTGATCCGGCTACATTTCAGTTCTAATGTGACGAAAGAGGCATTTACAACTAAACAATTAATTAATTGTAGCACCAAATTGTGTTTACCGCTCGAATGCCCATGTGGACTGCTATGTTGGCCGGACCTCAAGAAGTCTTAGAGTCCGCATACTGGAGAGCACCTGGGTAACATAAAGAAGGTTTACACACATACAGTGTACCAATACATTTCACACAACATCACGGGGGAGACCCACTGGTCGACTAATACAGAGGATAATGACAGTCCCAGAGATGGAGAGGGGGACATACTAAAACGTCTCCGCCAGAGGGAGACGTTTTGGATTTATCGCATAAAATCTAGGTCCCCCCTGCTGTCTCAATGAGACTCGATATCGCAGCATTTAACTGAGATTATAAAATTATCTGCGAATATCAAAAAGTACACTGCCCACAAAGCGATATTTATGCTCAATCTCTGAGAGAGGAACTATTAAACCTTGCTTGTCATTTCTAATATTCTGCATTGTCCATTTTTAATCCCTCTCCCTCTTTTCAACCATTCGCATTTGTATCAATCTTATCAATTTCCGACGAATCATTTTAAACATATTAAAATATTTTAATTTTGCTATATAGCACATCGGCAATAATCACACAAGCTTATGTATTTTTGATTTTTGATTGTGATTTTTTTATTTGTTTTTGTAAAGTATTTTTATAAAGTATTGTATTGGGCAGTATGTATAAGAAATAATTTTAAAGGATGTTTTAGACTTTTTCAGAAAGGAGTAATTTAAATATGTTGGAATAAAATATGATATTTTGTCACAAAAATGTTTTCATTAAATACCAAAATATTTGGATATTGAAATATCCACATGAATTGAAGACCTTACTGAGTTTTAAGCGAGAGACTGTTTAAAGATTTATTTGTGATGTGTTTAAAATTGTATTTTTGATGATATGTATAAGGATCAAAGAGATGGACCCAGAGGCACTATATAGAAGCATCAGTCAGAGAGGTGGTTTAACATGAATTAAGATTGGTCATGGTTCTAAACTATCTATACCGCTGTTTTAAAGAGCCCTCCCAGCTTTGGAGTTCTTATTAGTTATACATGTTTGCTATGAGTTTACACATGTTTTGCAATATGATTACACTTGATTTTATGCATGAGAATGGATGCCGGCATTGGATTACATAGCCAAGCTGCACCCATACCTAAGAGATTAAAGGACACACAGCTTATCTTATTAGCCTTTTAATTGGGGACGGTGGCATGGAGGGGGGGGGTCTATATAAAGCGTGGTGGTGGTGAGACCCCAGGTCTGGACTGTGTGCATGCGTGGTTAGGTTAGCATTAACCCGTCCGCATCTGGTGGTCAGCACAATAAGGGCTGTCTTCAGGTTCCAAATTGGTACAGGACTCTCTTATTGTCAGGTGGGCTCTCCCCCCCGGTGTTGTGATGTATAAGTTATATGGGAGGGGAAAACGAGTGAGGCACGGTTCACTTGTATATATTGAATAAAATAAATGTATTAATAATTACAACGGGACTCACATAGATTACAGGTAGACCCCTGGCCTCCTTACGTGGTCCAGGATCAGGTGTTATGAACAGCTATCACAGCCGGTCCCACGTCCGGGGTCAGGAAGGGAGACTCTCCTGCTCGGCTGGAAATGCTGCACAGTGATCTGACTACGGAAGCCTCAGTGGGTCAATTTCAGCAGGTGATTAGAGCAACGCGTTTCGCCGACGGATCGGCTTCCTCAGGCTCAAATGATGACGTAGATGGGGTCTCCAAGCTTTATATAGACCCTCTGATCAATTAAAATGCTAATAAAGATAAGCTGTGTGTCCTTTAATCTCTTAGGTATTGGGTGCAGCTTGGCTATGTAATTACCAATGGCCGCATCCATACTCATGCATAAAATCAAGTGTAATCATATTGCAAAACATGTGTAAACTCCTAGCAAACATGTATAACTAATAAGAACCTCCAAAGCTGGGAGGGCTCTTTAAACAGCGGTTATAATAGTTTAGAACCATGACCATATCTTAATTCATGTTAAAACACCTCTTGACTGATGTTTCTATATAGTGCCTCCTTGGGTCCATCTCTTTGATCCTTATACATATCTATCAAAATTACAATTTTAAACAATCACAAATAAAATCTTTAAACAGTCTCTACTTAAAAACTCAGTAAGGTCTTTCAATTCATGTAGATATTTCCATATTATCCAAATATTTTGGTTATTTAAATTTAATAAACATTTTTGTGACAAAAATATCATATTTTATTCATAAATATTTAAATTACTCCTTTCTGAAAAATGGTCTAAAACATCCTTTAAAATTTATTAATACATACTTGCAATAAATACTTTATAAAAATACTTTACAAAAATACAAATAAAAAAATCACAAATCAAAAATCAAAAATACATAAGCTTAGTGTGATTATTGCCTATGTGCTATATAGCAAAATTATTTTTAATATGTTTAAAATGATATCGTCGTAAATTGATAAGATTGATACAAATGCGAATGGTCTGAAAAGAGGGAGAGGGATAAAAATGGACAATGCAGAATATTTAGTAAATGACAAGCAAGGTTTAATAGTTCCTCTCTCAGAGATTGAGCATAAATATCGCTTTTGTGCAGTGTACAATTTTTGATATTCGCAGATAACTTTTATAATCTCAGTTAAATGCTGCGATATCGATGTCTACATTGAGACCAGCAGGGGACCTAGATTTTATGCGATAAATCCAAAACGTCTCCCTCTGGCGGAGACGTTTTAGTCTGTCTCCCCCTCTCCAGTTCTCTGGGACTGTCTCTATCCCTCTGTATAGCAGACCAGTGGGGTCTCCCCCGTGATGTTGTGTGAAATGTATTGGTACACTGTGTGTGGTTAAACCTCTCTTTATGTTACCCAGGTGCTCCAGTATGCGGACTCTAAGACTTCTTGAGGTCCGGCCCACATACTGCAGTCCACATGGGCATTCGAGCAGGTAAACCACAAATTTGGTCCTACAATTAATTAATTGTTTAGTTGTAAATGCCTCTTTGGTCACATTAGAACTGAAATGCAGCTTGTCTGTCTGTGCATGCTTACAGGCCTTGCACTCAAAACACCTGAAAAAACCTATAGGTTTTGGCAACCAATTAGTGGAGGTTGGTTCAGTCTCCTTCCTATATATGCTGGTAATAATTTATTTGTTATTTGTTCGCCCTTTTAAAAATACACGGGGAATTCAGGCAGGTAACTTTCGAGGTAGCATATCTTTAGTCAATATATGCCAATGTCATAAGAATTTTTCGTGAACGGCTACATTTAGTTCTAATGTGACGAGAAAGAGGCATTTACAACTAAACAATTAATTAATGTAGGACCAAATTTGTGGTTTACACTGTCGAATGCCATGTGGACTGCCGTATGTGGGCCGGACCTCAAGAAGTTAGAGTCCGCATACTGGAGCACCTGGGTAACATAAAGAGAGGTTTAACCACATACAGTGTACCAATACATTTACACAACATACGGGGGAGACCCCACTGGTCTGCTATACAGAGGGATAGAGACAGTCCCAGGAACTGGGGATGGAGGGGGAGCAGAGACAGACTAAAACGTCTCCGCCAGAGGGAGACGTTTGGATTTTTTTGGATTTATCGCCATAAAATCGAGGTCCCTGCTGGTCTCAATGTAGACATCGATATCGCAGCATTAACTGAGATATTAAAAGTATCTGCGAATATCAAAATTGCTGTACACGCACAAAAGGATATTTATGCTCAATCTTGAGAGAGGAAACTATTAAACTTGCTTGTCATTACTAAATATTTGACATTGTCCATTTTTATCCCTCTCCCTCTTTTCAGACCATTCGCATTGTATCAATCTTATCAATTTACGACGATATAATTTTTTTAAACATATTAAAAATAATTTTGCTATATAGCAACATAGGCAATAATCACATAAGCTTATGTATTTTTGATTTTTGATTGTGATTTTTTTATTTGATTTTTGTAAAGTATTTTTATAAAGATTTATTTATTGCAAGTATGTATATAAATATTTAAAGGTGTTTTAGACCATTTTCAGAAAGGAGTTGTAAATAAATATTTATGAATAAAATATGATATTTTTGCACAAAATGTTTATTAAATTTAAATAACCAATTTTGGATAATATGGAAATATCTACATAGAATTGAAGACCTTACTGAGTTTTTAAGTAGAGACTGTTTAAAGATTTTATTTGTGTTGTTTAAAATTGTAATTTGATAGTAGATATGTATAAGATCAAAGAGATGGACCAAGGAGGCACGATTATAGAAACATACAGTCAGAGGTGTTTAAACATGAATTAAGATATGGTCATGGTTTAAACTATTCATAACCGCTGTTTAAAGAGCCCTCCCAGCTTTGGAGGTTCTTATTGTATACATGTTTGTAGGAGTGTTACACAGTTTTGCAATATGATTACATTGATTTTGTGCATGAGTATGGATGCGGCCATTGGTAATAATACTAGCCAAGCTGCACCCAATACCTAAGAGATAAAGGACAACAGCTTATCTTTATTAGCATTTAATTGATCAGAGGGTCTATAAAGCTTGGAGAACCCATCTACGTCATCATTTGAGCCTGTGAAGCCGATCGTCGGCGAAACGCGTTGCTCTAATCACCTGCTGAATTGACCCATGAGTTCCGTAATTATAGTCAGATCACTGTGCAGCATTTTCCAGCGAGCAGGAGAGTCTCCCTTTCTGACCCCGGACGTGGACGGCTGTGATAGCTGTTCCAACACCGATCCTGGACCACGTAAGGAGGCCAGGGGATCTACCTGTAATTATGTGAGTCCGTTGTATTTATCATTAATAAATTATTTTATTCAATATATACAAGTGAACCGTGCCTCACTCGTTTTTCCCTCCCATATAACTTTTACATCACAACACCGGGGGGGAGAGCCCACCTGACAATAAGAGAGTCCTGTACCAATTTGGAACCTGAAGACAGCCCTCATTGTGCTGACCACCAGATGCGGACGGGTTAATGCTAACCTAAAAAGATACCAAGGGCCGTGTGAGTACAGTGTTATACACATTTTTATATACCCTTTCACCATACAAATTATCTATCACTGCTGGGAGAGAGAGATTTTGCCCTATGAAAGTTACCAAACATTGTGTTTACTTACACATGGCCGTGTAAGTATTTATGTGTATCTAAATAATCCACCACTGCATGTAATCAAACAAGACTTCTAACAACTTCTAAAAGTGATTCTAATCCCTTGCTCCCCCATTGCCTGTTTGTTTTCCTGTAACTCGGGAAGCAGGGCATACCTGATCCACAAATCAATGCGGTTCAGCTCAGGGGACCCCCTGCTCCCGTACACTATTATTAAAAATACATTAATGCTGCTTCATAACCATAGCAGATAGCCGCAAAGGTAAGGCATTATTCTTTATTGATATGTTGTTTTACTCATTGTGTAGATGGGCAGTCTCCAGAGCTGAACCACTTTGGTTTTAGGTCTGGGGACCCCAGGCTTCCCGAAATACAGGCCCCTTTATGGGGTGCCAGTATCCCTCTGCTCTGTTTACATTCCGCGGTCACGTGATCGGGACATTAATGCAGAGGGATACCGGCACCTCATAAAGGGGCCTGTATCTCGGGAAGCAAGGGGTCCCCGGACCTGAAACCAATGCGGTTCAGCTCCAGAGACCCCTGCACATGTACACTTTGAATAAAAATTGATTTAAAATATTTTTTATGTTGCCGATGCTTGCGCAGAGAGAGTGGCGGATCTCTCTCTGCTGCAGACACATCTCGGCAGGGGACGGCGTATCGCCAGGTTATGGGCAGACAGACTGTCTCGCCACCGGCTACTCGGCGTGTTGCTTTCGCAGTGATTCTCCAGGGATTCGGCCCTTCCTGAATACTGCGAGGGCAACACGCCAAAATCATGCCGATATTGAACCCATGCCAAGAGTGCTTTTTCGGTGCTTACTGCATCGAGCCCTTAGTAGCAGACCAAATCTCACTTATGGTGGGGGTAAAGGGGCTACATGAGCTATGTGTGATTGTTGGAACCTAACATACTCTAATCAAGCCCTTAACTTAAACAGTGAAGGTTTTTGCTGGCAGTACAGCACCAGCATGTCTTCAATTATAGCACAGGGAAAGTTTATTTAGATTTGGGACAAATCCCAAATAAAAACTTATACGTTTTAGGGAACCACTTAGGTCCTATTAGAAAAGTATAATTTAGAACCTGATCTGCTGTCTACTGGGAGCGTTCAATTCCAAAGTATGAAATCTGCATCTTTCAGAGATTCATACACTGCGGCCTCCCTTCAGAAGATCCCGTAATGAGGTGTGGGTAACTGAATTGATCACTGCACCTTCACTTTAGTTATTAGTTATTTAATATGGCAACTCAGTGAAAATTGTGAATTAAGAGGCTTTGACCTCATTGGATTATTACACTCGTATATACTCTGGACTGTTCTGCAACAAGACGATTGCATGTGGTTGCGTGTGGAACCATTAAAATGCTGACTATTTCTTTTTACAGGTTACTGTTGTGCTGTGACCTTATTTTTTTTCAAAGTTGAGGACTGATTTAATTTTTGTAATTACCCTATAATTTCTTGTTATTTGTTGGAACTCTGACTCATTCACACCTAGATTTCAAACACCGGTGCCCTATTGTTAAACTACATTTTCAATTATAGTTATAGTAAATTAAATGCTTAATATTTCTATTGGGTAAAAGTATAAGTGTAAGTGTATGTATGTAAACTATGGTTACTGTTATTTTGCTAATGGTTTATCTGCCACTATAGTCATTGGTAAATTCCTTATACTGCCATGGGTAACATCCCCTAAAAGTGTGTTGTTATTTTATTTAAAGATTGAGAGACCCATTGGTATTCACAATTATGAGTACATTGCTGTTGGTTAATATTTAGATTGTGTTCAATAACCCTCTATTATTCTAACATCCAGAAGATTATTCTGCTTAAAAAATCTGGATATTTTATTTATAAAAGTGTGATTTATTAGTGTCTCCATAAGTACAACTGTTGCTGCTATTATTTTTATTTAAGTAGTTTCCTCTCTACAGCACCCTTGGTATCCTTAGCATAGGAGGAAGGGGAATAGAGGCATTGTTATAGCTATCTAGTATGAACGGTTAGTAAAATGTCACCATCAGCATCAGACATAAGAACTCAGGGTTCTGGCGCCAGAGAGCAAAGACGTGCAAGACTGAGCTCAATTCCACCCTTCCCCCACCCCAGAATTATAACTTTCAAGTGCTACAAACATCTGAACTGCTCTAAAAACAGAACTAAGAAGGCAACATTGTGTGGATCTGATTTGTGGAGAAATTCCTTTAAAAAAAAAAAAAATCTATGGCACCTAAAGCCCCAAAACAAGAAAAAACGGACAACGACGGAAGGAAACAAGGATGGCGGACATGGCGCAAGCATTCTCTGAGGAAAATTGCGATGAAAAAAACTCCCTGCCACAGAGAAAAACACAGGACAATCTAATAGTGTACTTGTTAAAGCATTCACAATGGAAATTATGCAGACTATAGATAATAAATTGGACAACCTACACACATCTATGGAAGATATCAAAACAGAAATAACGATACAAAGGAAAACAAGGATGAAAGAGGATGACAATGTTATTAAAAGGAAGATACTGAGCTCCCTAGCAAAAATAATACTTAACTGGAAGTAAAAGTTAATGATCTTGAATACCACTTGAGAAGCAATTACATCAGATTAATTGGAGTACCAGAAGTTGTTAAACAGGAACAACTCATGGACCCTATCTCAAATTGGCTATAAGAGGCACTGGGCCTTTAAGAACAATTCTCCCCTCTTGCAGTGGAGCACGTTCACACATGAATAATGAAACTAGAGAATTCTGACAGAACAAGACCAGTTCTAGCCAAAATCCTGAACTTCGCAGATAAAGTAAAACTATTGAAAGAAGTAAAAACCAGAAAAGGTATCACATACTGTATGAAATAAAAGAAGCCTAATATTCCAAGATTACGCAACAGCGGTATCACAAAGAAGAATACAATGTAGCAAAATACGTACCAGACGTTATCAAGAAAATATAACGTTTACACTGGAATATCCAGCCAAACTGAGATTCTTCTTGGAGAAAGGCAACAATGGGGCCCATGCTATAGGCATTCATTAAAAATATCACAGGGCAATTTAAATTTTGCCTGTTTTTTTAGCGTTGCTATCATGGTATTCAGAAAGCCTCGATTACCTGTGATAGCAAAATTCCCAAAATGGGCAAGTAGCCGGCGGCGTGAAGATCGCCTCTCTGAAAAGGGCTTACCCAGTTATTTCTTTCTGCTGCAGAGATAGCTGCTCAGAGAGAGCCGCCTCTACCTGCGCAAATCTCGCCCGAAATTAATGTTTTTTTAATATAAATAGTATTACTAGTTTAAATGAGCAGGAGGTCTCCAGAGAACAACCGCATTCATTTCAGGTCTGTGGACACCCTGCTTCCTGAGATACAGGCCCCGTTATTTAATTCCAAGGTCACGTGACGCGGGACATGTCCCTGACTCCCCCCTTTTTCCCTACCCATCTACACCAAAAATAAATGTTATCACAGTGCAAAGATAAGCTTCTCCCCAAAGTATGTATACTGTTCTTATTCCAAAAAAGGAAAATTACTAGCAAACAAGAGAAGTGTGTGGGTTGATGCAAGAGGAGATAAAATATATGCTATCTTCTCCCACTCCATCCACCCAGATACAAAGGGGAGTGGACCAGACATTGTTGACACACAAACAAACAGTAAAACTGTCAACTATACCCCGCCGCCACTTCCTTATAGCCCAACAGTTATAGTATTTACACATCCTTTTTTTAAACCAGGTTATGAAACCTAAGTTAGGAAGGGAAGTATATTGCGGTATTGGTTATTTCATAAAGAGAGAGAGGGAAATATAAAAAAAAAAGAAATTGAGTATGAATAAGATTATTGGGAAAAGATAGGGAAGCTCTGGAGTGAATTAATAGAACGGAAATATGTATTCATCTCTGGAGAAAAGTCAAGTCAAACAAAGTGTTGTGTTATGGTATTGTTTTTATTCTATATACTGTATGTTTCATGCAATTATTTTAAGAAACATGACGCAGTTACTTGGAAATCTAAGGGGAAAGGCAAGGGAAAATACACAGTGCAGATGGTCCACTACAGGATAAAAGCAATACTGTAGATCCTATAGAAGGTAGACATACACAAGAGGTCAAATTGTTACCTATAAAATATATAATCACAAGTATCAATGTCTGATGAGATAAGAATAATATCCTGTAATGTGAATGGAGGTAACTCCCCTATTAAAAGAAAAATAATATTATCACACCTAAAAAAAAAAAATGTGAGGTTGCCTTGCTGCATGAAAAACACCTAGAAACCAAGTTAGGCATAAAACTCAAGAGGGAATGTATATAGATATATATATATATATATATATATATATTATATATATATATATTATATATATAATATTAATTATCAGCAAAATAAATTGAGTTTCAATCCTAATAAACAAAAACTCACCAATGGAGGTGATATCAAATGCCACAGATAATAATGGGAGATGGATCATTCTAGAAATAAAAGTATGCAATATATACTATACATTATGCAATATATAAGCACCCAATAAAAGCTAGCAGGACTTCCTACAGGAAATTACAAATTGCATTATAAGCAGAGGATATAAGAATATAATACCAGGGGGGAGATTTTAACCTAGTAAGTGACTGCTTTATGGTAATACCAAACAGAGTTATAAACACAGCAAGGGAAATGGAAGCTCAGTCAATACCAGATTCACTAGGATTATGTGAACCATGGACACTCGTAAACCCTGAGGAAAGAGACTATACTTACTTCTCTCGTGTACATAACTCTTTTTCTAGAATTGACTACCTTCTAACCTCTAACTCATTGATTCACAAAACCAGAAAAGAAATTTAGAGCCAATATTAATATCAGATAATAGTCCAGTATGGATTTCACTAGAGATAGGTAGAGCACTGACCCATGGGTAGAAAATATGGAAATTCCACTCCTTCATAATAAATAATTAAAACATTAGAAGCTACATCATAACACAGTGGGGAAACTATATGATAGACAATAAAATACATGACGATATCCCAATTTTGCTATGGGAAACACCAAAGGTTGTACTCAAGGGCCATGGGATGGCATACAGAGCAAAAAAAAAAAAAGACTCAAAGAAGGAATTTAAAACAGTAAGTGAATCATTCAAAGGTTTTAAAAATAAACCCTCTTAAAATACATAGTGCGCAAAAACAGATGCAAAATAATTATGTAAAGGAAAGGGGAGACAAATTATAACCATAGGAAAATTAAACTACACAAACATGACAACAAAGCAGAAAATTTGATAAGTAATCTAATTCAAGCACCAAACATGTTAAACCAATCCTTTCAATGAAAAAGAGGGATGGTACAATCTCAACTGATTCTTAGGCAATCGGAAAAGTCTTCATAGACTTTAACCAATACTAATATAGGGTAAGAAATATCAGCCAAGAGGCGAGGGACGAATTCATGTCAAATATACACCTACCAAAAATAACCTCAGAAGATTTATGAATGTTAAGTAGCCCAATAACCTCAGAGGAAATAAAAATAAATAAATAATGAATCTATAAAAAATGTAAAACCCCAGGGTAGGTGGGATCTTGGGAGAATATTTCAAAATATTTGAAGAAAAACTTAACAGCCCACTTCAAAATGTATTCAATAAAATTGTAGCACAATAACAGACCAATCAATCGAGCTGCATAGGATATAGTAGAATAAATCACAAACAACGGAAAGACCTGTCACTACCTCAATCATACTGTACATACCACTATCATTCATTAACGAAGATATAAAAATGATGGCAAAAATGTTAGCAGACCGGATAGCAGAAATTTGACCCATAATAATCCATAAAAGACCAAACAGGATTTTTTTAAAAGCAGTTATTTTAGGCACATAGATCACGTCAAAGGGTAAGCAGGGAAACATTAGTATCAATATTACAATAGTACAATTGTATCATTTGGAAGAGACGCTGAAAAAGCTTTAGACAATGTACAGATGACAATTCCGATACTGAGCTGCTTTTAAGGGAAAATCCATGGGAATTTCTCTGGCTGGCCTCGTGGGATTTTCTGACCCAGTGGCGAGTTGTCGAGTTGGTGGCGAGTTGTCCCTGCTCGGTCCACATTTATTTAGTTGTCAGACGGAATTGTTATTTGTATGGTTGCAGCTCAGTGCGTGTCCGTCAGATGGCAATGTGAATGTCTTTGCATATGGGGGACACTGAATGTGGCTCAATGTCTGAAACAGGTATCTAGAATGCCAGATAAAAGGTTCTGTATGTACGTAAAGTATGGAATATTCCATTGTTAAATTACCTTGCTCACTCACGACTTTATCTCACGTATGTGTTTCGCATTTTATTGGAAATTGGAATGTGTTTTACATTGACTTCACTCTTGAGTGTTGCATGGGACAGTATAGTACGTGACATGATGGAAACACATTGTAGCACAAGGCAAGGTGTTAGTTTTGCATACATGATAGTACATGATATTTTCTGCAATTAAAGTTGGGTCAGATAAGAAGGCAACTCTATCTGAGATCTATGAGTATATCATTGACAAGTACGAATACTTCAAAAATTCACCAAACCCTCGCGAATGGAAGAGTTCTATATGACACAATCTCTCTTTGAATGATTGCTTTATTAGAACACCTATGCATCTCAGCAAGAAAGGAGGTTGCTGGTCACTGCACCCATCTTTTGCAGGTATGTTTGATCACGGCTACTTCAGAAGGAGAAAGATCGGGAGCAAGAGATGGAATAATCAAACTTCCTAAGCCGCCCCACCAATGTGCCACCACCAGCTTCAGCCTGAATGCCTGCCTCAATACTGTACCAATACTACTACAGTATGGTCTAAACGACACTGAAAAGCAGATGAACCTACATCCCTGCTACTTGTCCCAACCTGAGTACCATCCTCAACCTGATTATATGACTCCATTTGGCTACCTGTCCTAAGATTTTTATCAGCAGGGACCAAACAACTCCATCAGCAAGATGAACCTGCATCCGAACTCCATAATCCACTCGAGCATCTATGCATAGTACACCAGTGGCATAGACATTGGGTCACCGCCACCCGGTTGGCAAGGTATATAATCAAGGTAAATATAATGTACTGTACAGTAGTAACTAATTCCCAATGACACGCATACTGTAGTGTACTGTATGCATGCTAAAGCCTGTAAATGCATTGATACATGTGCACTATAGCGTGCGTTCACGCATGCACACTTTGGTGTGCATTAACGCATGTGTACTACCTGTAAACTTAAAGTAGTTCCTTATACCGTACAGTAGTTTAATCATACTGTAGTTTTCATCCCATAAAAAAATGTTTATCATTTTTATTTTCAGAAATGAAAGCGGCAAACCGACAGCCAGAAGATGATGTTGATGGAAGTCGAAAACCACTACAGTATATTTTAAACTTTCATTTTTTTACTTTTATATTATCCGCTTTACTATTCTAACAATGTGATAGTCATATTCACGTTTCTTAACTTTTACAATACTTTCTAAATGATTTGTATTTCACGCTTATTGGGCACAGCACATACTGTATATAGATAGATTTATGTGTCCACGTTTAATAAAATTGCACACAGTTCAACTCTCTCATGCAGTGAACTGTATCTTTGCCTTTCTTCAATTTGCTTGTTTCAGGAGACAAAGCAGACTCCTTGAGCCGCACTGCACAACTCCCCCGGGCCATCCAAATTCCTCTCTAAAATGTTTCATGCTCAAAAGGTTACATCAAATGAGCTGTCCCCAGCCGTTCTGAAATTCAACTTCCTGGTGAATAACAGGCAGGGTATTGCGTTCCATACCCACGCAATAGAACAAAGAATGTGTAAAAAATCAAATGTAATTCAAAAATTGGATGTGCATGCTCATGTGCCTAATGCAAGTGCACATTTTAATGTTTTTATCATTTATAAATGTATATTAATCAAACTACACCATCAGTTGTTTGTCTCATTCTCTTGAGGATTATTCCATTCAATCCTCCCATTGGATATCCGTCTTTAAACGTCCCCCTTACAAACTCCTAGCTCCTTTCAGAGAGAGTGAGTGTCTCTTATATGCTTGAAATATTTTGGGAAATGTGAGTACTCGTTTCAATCCAAATATCATCATCCCAGCCTCTATACTGCACCATTTGTCTTTTTTAAATTCTTTCTCTTTTTTAATGTGCACCTGCTCTCTCCTTCACTGAAGACTTCATTGCGACTGAAGAACCATCAGAACGGTTCTTTATGTAGGGTTTTTTGAGATACCTTAAAAATTCAATCTATTTATATTTGCACGAGTGCACATTTTTAATTCATACTATTGGCATATTTTTTATGTGGTTAAGCACTAAGATTATTTTAAGTTAGTCACATGTTATGCACTTAAAATTGATTCTCAGTAATAATTGTATTGCTATTGTTTGCACTTATTCCCCATTTATTTCAGGAGCACCTTTTTTACACTCTTTTTAGCAAAATTCCTTCGCTGCCTGACTCAGTTATAACTACTCATTTAAAAAAACAGTTCAAAGCCTCAAATTAATATCATAATATGGAGCAGGTCATGGGTAAGCACAGATCCACAAAATACTGCACCTGGAATTTACAGCCCAACAGATAAGTCTACCAGGTGAATTTGCAATAGTCTGAAGGCAGACTGGACATAAGCTATTACCAACAAGGCTCCAGCACCGTAACTCCACACAACTGTCTCATCAAAAGAGATGTAAGAAACCTACAAACTTTCTGGTCAATTGTGACCTTTACGGATTCTCCATCCAGGTATGACAAATGGTGTATCATATGGAAAGGCTCTGATTTCTTCTTTAGAATCACTCCATGCGGAAAATCCTCAAACTCTGGATTGAATGAACTGAAAATGGACTGCCATTCTGCCAAAAGATACTTCTTTAGCTAATTAGTCACAAACTACCCCTGGGTGCTGATCTGCTGATTTTAAATTCTTTTTACATAGTTACATAGTAGTTGAGGTTCAAAAGAGACGCGTCCATCAAGTTCAACCTATGGTAAATTTACAAGACAGATACTTTATCCTATATTTGTACTAACAGAATATTCATCGAATGTTAAGGGGAATTTTTTTTTCTTCTGGACTCCAAATATTGGCACTCCACCTCCCCCTCCCTACCCCCCCCTTCTCCCCTCCTCCCTTCTTCTCCCCCCCCCTTCTCCCCTTCTTCCCCCCTCCCCTCCTCCCACCCTACCCTGGAAACAGCTCATGAGAGACAGATTTGGGAAAAGACCAATGAGAAAGATAAAGGGTCCCCGTACCCATTTCATTGTTGGCCACAGAACCCTGGGACCGGGGTTGTCTCCAAAGCACCTTATGCCCTCCAATCCAGTTTAATAGATTAACTGGCACACCAAATCTAGGGCTCTTCTTTGGCCCTCTTTGACTCTTTTGTCTGCTGTTCTATCCTCAGCAGACCTCTTTCCCCACTGCACCCTCCTCCTTCCCCTCCCCATCCACGCCCGCCTGCCATCTCACCCACTGGGGCCAACCCAGATGTTATAACAATGACCCTACCCCCCTCCCAAATTAAAGATTAGAGAACCGCAAGATACCGTATGGGAGGAGAAGGAGAGGTTGGGACAATTCATTAAAGACAAATAGAGCCCACAGCCCCCCCACAGTGGGAAAGGAGGGGTTTTAAAGTTTCTGCTGACTTCCACTGAAAATGGCTAATCCAGCGTCTATAAAAGTTATATCACTGAATATAAAGGGGCTGCAAACTAAGACAAAGAGGAGATTGGCTTTTCAAGAACTTAAAAGATCAAGTGGGGACATAGTGTTACTCCAAGAGGCACATTTTGATGTCAGTGATCCCCCAAATACATTCGGAAGTATATTCCTGCAAGCATTTTATTCCTCGTACAACAGTAAGAAAAGAAGGGTGGCAATTCTACTTAGACAGGGGGTCCCCTTCAGCCTGGAAAAGGTGGTTACCGAACCAGAGGGTAGATTTCTTATATATGGTACACTCGCAGGTTCGGCCATTGCCCTACTCAACTTGTACTCATCAAAAGAAAATCAAACAGAATTTCTGAAGTCAGTCTTCAAAATGATTGACCCAAAATTCTTATCCTCTCTTATCGTAGGGGGCGATTTAAATATGGTTTCCAACCCAGAGGTAGATAAGTCCTCTGCCCCGGGACAGACCCACCGGCTCCAGGTCAAAAAAATAGAAAAGACATTTAGGGACATAATAAAGGAATTTTATCTAATGGACGTTTGAAGAGCACAGTACCAGGACCAGAGGGATTACACCTTTTTCTCCCCAGCCCCCCCAAACTTACTCACTGATAGACTACTAATGCAGCGGCCATTATTCGAACACATCACGGCGTTGATTTTGAGTTCTCTGCTGTTCCTCACGCAGCATGAACGCGGCCAATCGCCCCAGGCACCCGCGCTAATCGCGGATGTTTTGTTTGAATTTCAGGGATTCTGTTCCTTCGTTTGCAATAAAATGGATGAATTGTAATGTGTACAGTACTGTGCTACTGTGCTACTGTGTCAATTTCATGTTTTTAAAAGTCAGAACACTAAAATTCCTTATTCTGCACTCACCGCGCTCGAATCTTAGTGCGGGAAGGTTGGAATTCATCCCGCGGTTTAAAATCGGGATTCCGATGTACATGACGCGTGAAGTGTTTGAATAACGGCCGCTTCACCAGTACCTATTCGCCACACAAAATATTCTCTAGGCCTCCTCACATTCACATATAGGGCCTATTACTTGGTCAGACCATGCGCCAATTGACCTGACTCTCACTGTCCCCCTTTATCAAAAACAATTCTTTCCATTGAAGACTAAATGACTCACTCCTGAACCACTCGGAAATAGAGACAAAGATTAGGCTAGCACATAAAGATAATTTCATTCTCAACAAAGCCTCAATCTCATCTCCGGCGATGCTCTGGGAAGCCCATAAGGCCACGATCAGAGGAGACCTTATCTTCATTGCATCACACAGGAAAAAGGCAAAATAAAATTATATAATGAACTAACGGAAAAAATAATAGGATTACAACAATCACATAAAGCTAATCCATCAAAAAATATATACAAATCCCTGGTCACGACCAGTGCAGAACTAAGACAGATACAACTGGAAGATGTACTGTAGAGAAGGCCCTAAAATGGACCAATCAAAGATACTATGACAAAGGGAATAAGGCAGATAAACTTCTAGCCAATAAACTGAAGGGAGTGCGGGTGAGGTCACAAATAATGGTGATCAAGGATAAAAAGGGAAACATTATCTATGATGATAAAAGAATTGCACAAGGGTTTACCAAGTTTTATACAAAACTATATAACCTAGATTCCGCTAAAGGGACCCCACAGCTCCAAAACTCAGAGGCCGTCACAAATTATTTAGAAAACTGTAATTTGCCCCAGCTGACCGAAGATGAAACCAAAGCGTTAAACGGTAAAATCACCCAGACTGAACTAATGGAAGCAGTTAAGACACTAAAAATATCAAAAGCCCCTGGCCCTGATGGCTTTACTGGTGTTTATTACAAAAAATGACTGCCCATACTGTCACCATATCTACTAGAAATGTATAATTTGTTCATGAAGGGAAAACCAATTTCGCCAGCTATGTTAACAGCAAACCTGGCCATAATACACAAAGAAGGGCGAGACCCAATAGAGTGTGGTAGCTATCGTTCAATTTCATTATTAAATAATGACCTGAAACTATTTAGTAAAATTCTA
Organism: Ascaphus truei; assembly: GCA_036426205.1. Classification (NCBI taxonomy): domain Eukaryota; kingdom Metazoa; phylum Chordata; class Amphibia; order Anura; family Ascaphidae; genus Ascaphus; species Ascaphus truei. The sequence continues at coordinate 272,084,395 of CM071567.1, read as the reverse complement.
GTGAATAGATTAAACCCTATACTACTTAGATTGATCCATATTGATCAAGTAGGTTTTTTGTCGGTTACACAGGCCTCAGATAACATCCGGATAATAATAAATATAGTGGACCATGTTCATCTCACGGGAACCAGAGCCATACTTCTGAGCCTCGATGCAGAGAAGGCGTTCGACAGAATAGACTGGGAATTCTTAGACAAAATATTACAGAAATTTGTATTCAAAGACTCCTTTCTAGAAGGAGTCCGAGTATTATACCGAAACCCGACGGTCTTGGTTAAGCTTCCAGGGAATGGACCGAACCCAATTCAAATTAAGAATGGAACACGACAAGACTGCCCGTTGTCCCCTCTTCTCTTTGCTCTAACAATTGAACCACTAGCTGCAAATATTCAAGCAAATAATGATATCCAAGGTATAGTAATTGGAAAAACAAATGATAAAATCTCTTTATTCACACATGATATCATTCTAACGCTTGCAAATCCCCATATCTATACCTAATCTCCAAAGAGCCCTATCAGACTTTGGGAAAATCTCAGGTACAAACTTAATAATGATAAGTCAGAAGCCCTAAATTTAAACCTCCCAGACCCAGAGAGGAAACTACTAAAATCTAATTTCAACTATACAGTAGGTGGAGTTTCTCTCACATTAAATATCTAGGCATAAATGTGACAAGGCACTACCACTCTCTATACCTGGGCAACTACCCACCCTTATCTGACAGAATCAAAAAAGACTTGACAAGGTGCACAGCCTACAGATATAGTGGATAGGGAGAATAGTCATAGTAAAAATGAATATACTCCCCAGGTTACTAGGTAATTTTACCTAGCTGTGCAGCACATATATATTATTTTACTATATTTTCACAAAGCAAGTTTTAGTAACATTACATCTAGAGCCATAAAACAACTACCTACTGTTGATAAATATCATGGGTGGGTGCAATAATAACTATTACATATGCTTTTCCATTAGAGTCTATTTAGTATTTCTATTATTTTATCATTTGTCATGTAATTCATGCTATAATTACAAAGTTGAAAATAGCTATATTGTGGGAGTCAACCACCAATAACTGGGAGTCATGGATCACGATCTGACAATTCCTAAAATGTTATCCTTTGACTCAAAACGTCGCTATAAAATACTTAGTTATGAATTTGCATTTCTTTACATTTCTTCTATTTATATTATTATAGGCTAAAGCTGGTAAATTCCGGCATAATTGAAATCCCTGCTCTCTGATTGGATAATGCCTGGAATTTTAACCAATCAGTAACGGCCCAGAATTGTTGGCACCCTGCCAAATTTTTCAGCCAATCACCTTTCTGTTATCATTCATAAAGAGTGAGATTAGCTCTCAGACAGGGGAGGTGATTGGACAGGAGGCACCAGCAAGGCACTGACTCCTCCCCCACCCTGTCTACAGAGTGCTCCACACAGGAGACTAAGGAGAAAGGTTTTTCTGTGCTTGTTGTGTGTTTTGTGAGTGTAAAGGGGGCCAGCCGAGTGTTTTATTGAGTGTGTGTGTCTTCTGTTGGTGTGTGTGTCTTTTGTTGGTGTGTGTTTTCTGGGTGTAGAGGGGGCAGCAGAGTCTGTTTGGTTGGTGTGTGCCTGCTGTGCGTGTTTTGTGGGTATAAAGGGGGAGATGCAGTTTGTGTGTCTTCAGTGTGTGTTTTGTGGGTGGAGGAGGGGTGCAGAGTGTTTTGTTGGTTTGTGTGTCTGCAGTGTGTGGGTTTCAAGGGGGCTGCAGTGGGTGTAGAGAGGGGACGGCTCGTGTGTGTTTTGTGAATGTAGAGATGGCAGAGTCTGTTTTCTTGGTTTGTGTGTGTGTCTGCAGTGTGTGTTTTGTGGGTGGAAGATGGGTGCAGAGTGTTTTGTGTGTGTGTGTGTCTGCTTTGTGTGGGTTTAGAGGGGGGCTGCAGTGGGTGTAGAGGGGGGCTGCTGGTGTGTGTTTTGTGGATGTAAAGGGGGGCAGCAGTCTATTTTGTTGATGTGTGTGTCTGCAGTGTGTTTTGTGGGTGTAGAAGGGGCTGCAGTGTGTGTGTGTGTGTGTGTGTGTGTTTGTGTCACCAGGTGTAGAGGGTGGAGGAGGGCTGCTGAGTGTGTTTTGGTGTATGTGTGTCTTGTGTTTTGTGGGTTTTTACAGTGGGTGTAGAGGGGGGGGCTGCTATATGCTGTGTGTGTTTTGTGAGTGTAGAGGGTGGAGGAGGGCTTCAGTGTGTTTTGTGGGTGTAGAGGAGGGAGGGGCTCCTGATGTAGGGAGGACTGCAGAGTATGTTTGTGTATGTAATGGTGTTTCCCCCCACTTCTGGGAGATTCCCCTGTTACCAGGTGTATGGTGCTGGGTACCTGCTGGTTCACAAGATGCTGAGTCATCCCCGGTGATATTGGGGACATCAGGGCAGGCTTTTGGGGTAGATGACTGGTCTTTATCTCATGGTGATCAGCGCCTCCATCTACTGCTGTTTCCAGTAACATGAAGGCAATCCCTGCAGGGGAACTTACTCTACTCCCCCCAGATAGATTGCACACTAGGCAGGAGTATATTTGAACAACTGAAACACTATATTCCTTTATCTGCATACACAGCATAACAGTCTCTGTCTCCACAGTATAACCGGCCTCCAGCCTTAGGATGGTCCCTGGACATCCACCCCTGGCCAAGGGCAGTCCTTGCCTTCCCTGACTCCCTAACAGAGTCAGAGGTAAGATAATCATTCTTCACTCCCCAAAGGGGGGGGGGCTGTAGGTGCCAGATACCTGCACACCTCTGCGTGACTACCTGTCTCTCTCAGGGGGAGAGACACACTCAATTTGATAGTGCAGTCCCTTAAGTACAGAGGAGGAAGGTCCAAGTTCTGAACCAGGATTGCGCAGAACACAGGCCTTAGCCCGCCTCCTCCCCTGTCACTCAAGGAAGCTGCTTACTGTTGGGGAAATCCCAGGATTGGTCCTGACACTGCCTTTACTGTTACCAGGGCTTGCATGTCAGGGAGGGCAGGCTTGTAGCCAAAACCAAACATGGCCACATGTATATACGGGGAGTTGCAGAGTGTGTTTGTGTGTATAGAGGGGGGCTGCCGAGTTTGTGTGTATATATAGAGAGGGGCTGTGTTTATGTACAATTCCCTTTTAATAAACTTGCAGTAAAAGCTAAAGAATGTAGATAATCATGTTGATAAAAATCAATATGTCTACAAAAGGGTCTACAAAAGTGACTATCTTTATCTAAAACACACTGCAGACAAACACCAGCAGCCCCCTCTACAGCCCCCTTTAAACCCACAAACTGCAGACACACGCACCAAGAAAACACTCTGTACCCCACCTCTGCCCACAAAACACATTGAAGACACACACACTGCAGCCCCCCACTCTACGCCCACAAAACACACCAACAGAAGACACACACCAATAAAACACTCTACTAACCCCTTTTACACCCACAAAACACACAACAGACACACAAACCTTTCCCCTCACTCTCCTGTGCAGAGCTCTTTGCAGGGTGGAGTCAGTGCCTTGCTGGTGCCTCCTGTCAAATCACTTCCTCTGTCTGAGAGCTGATCTCACTCTATATGAATGAGAACTGAATGCTGTTTGGTTCAAATCTGCCAAGTTTTTCAGCCAATCAGAGAGCAGGAATTTAATAATGCCTGGAATTATTTACCAGCTTTAGCCTATAATAACTATTACATATGCTTCTCCATCAGAGTCTATTTAGTATTGCAATTATTTTATAATTTGTCATGTCATTCATGATATAATTACAAAGTTGAAAATAGTTATATTGTGGGAGTCAACCACCAATAACTGGGAGTCATGGATCTGCCAATTCCTAAAATGTTATCCTTTGATTCAAAACATCAATAAAAAAATACTTACAGTTATGAATTTGCCTTTCTTTAAATGTCTACTGTATATATTATTATAGGCTAAAGCAGTAAAATTCCGGGCATTATTTAAAACCCTGCTCTCTGATTGGTTAAAATTCCGGGCATTATCCAATCAGTAATGCCCGAAATTTTAGCAGCTTGCAAAGTGCAGTTTTCAATGTGTTTATTTCCAGCCAATCAGCTTCCAGAACAGCTGAGACATGGCAGGGGATTGGTTAGAATGAAGTAACATCTCTGAGACAGGGCAGGGGATTGGTCAGGAAGCATCAGACACGGTTTGACTCCTCCCCCTCCCAAGCTGACTGAGATTTTCTGAGCAGATTCAGTTGAATTGGAGGGTCTGCAAAGAAGTAAGTGGCTGTCTGCAGTTTCTTTGTGGCTGCAGTTTGTGTGTGCTGTGCTGTTGTGTTGCATATCTTTGTAGAGGTGCTGCGTGTGTGTGTGTGTGTCAGTAGCAGTGTTTATGGGTGTAGCATGTGTGTGTAGCAGCAGCTTGTGTG